>RJWJ010024704.1:0-24605 GCA_004363605.1 Indri indri | reverse complement strand
ACACAACCCTTAGAATGACCAAAATTAAGAACACTGACCATACCAAATATTGGCAAGGATATGGAGCAACCGCAATTCCTTTCCACTGCTAATAGGAATGTAAAGTGGTACAATCTCTTTAGAAAACAGGCTGGCAGTTTTTGAAAAATTAAAGGTAAATCTACCAGGGCATTCCAACATTCTACTCCTAAATATTTACCCTAGAGAAATGAAAGTACATGTCCATACAAAGATTTATATAAGAATGTGCATAGCAGCTTTGTTGTAATAGCCCAAACTGGAAACAACCCAAAATGGATGCACAAAATGTGATGTATCCATATAATGGAGTATCACTCAGCAATAAAATGAGTTAACTATTGATACACAAAAACAACACAGACAAACCCAAAATATTTATGTTGAGTGAAAGAAGCCAGACAAAAATGAATACATACTAGATGAATCTCTTTATCTTAAATTCTAAGATATAAACCAAAATAAAGTCATAGAAAACAGATCAGTGGTTTCTTGGGGATATAGGGAATAGGAAAGGAGGAGGAATTATAAAGAGCCACAAGCAGATAAAACATCAAATTGTACACTTTAACATATGCAGCTTGTCATATGTACATTATACCTCAAATTTTTAATGCTGTTAAAAACAAACCAAAACACAAAAAGTGCTTTCCCAGACTATCAAATGGCAAATATCACTTGAAGCTTCAAACTTAGCACCAGTATTAAGAAACACTAACACTAATATCGACTTCCTAACTTCTAAACAGTTTGCAAAGCCTGAAATAAAGAGAGATTTGGAATTGCAATACTTTAAGTCACTAAGAGTCTTATTTTGCACCTTAGTGAAATAGTAAAATGTTAAATGACTACTGTTTTGGAAGCAGTGAAATGTTAAATTGCAACTCTTTAACATGAAACCCTGGAATCAATGTAAGAAGGACTATTTCTAGGGATCCTGGAGTAAGAAGGAGTCCACTCTTCCTGAAGTTTAAGCTTAAAAGCACAAAACACAGTGCATTTCACTGTGGGCTGCCCTGTAACCCCAACCTTTGAAAGTGTTAACAAGACGTTAGGTATCTAGCATTCTAGCTATTCAGTGGGTCAAGAAATCCATTGACAACAATAGGATGATAACACTTTTATCATATCTATATTATAGGTCATCAATTTTACCTTGTGCCCGGCCTACTCTGTATGCCAGACATACAAAAGTGATTAATAAGGTCTCTGCCTTAAGGAACTCATAGTTTACTATAAGTTTAGTATTAAGGAACTCATAATTTAGTATTATTTTGATATCAATAAGCAATGCTATTGTGTAATGAATATAATTTAGCAGACATATTGCTAAAGAAAAAGATGCAACTCTATAATTGCAGAAATAATTGCTCTGAATCTATAAGGAACATGGCTTTATGTCCAGGGAAGAATAAAGTTTACTGGATGAGATGATGGTTTTGATTTGTGAACACCCTGTGAATCAGACATTCTGACGCAAAAAAAGATCAAACACAGTGCATGGACGGTGCATGAGGAAAAACCTAACACTGTGTAGCAGTGTCCTAGATTATGGTCAGCAAGCATAAATAAACAAATGCATCTTCTTATGGGTGTAGTACAAGTATAATACGTGCACTTATATAGGCACTTCCCTCTAATTAGTTTGCAACCTTTCAAAACAGCCCTCAGGCCTTTTAACAAATCTTGCTTTGGAAATTTGGCTTAACTCTAAATGCTTTAGCCATGTCTATACAATAGAGCAAAATGAAGATTTGAGGATGTTAAGCTTAATACAGTAAGTCGAATGATTCAAATGTATATTGCTGACCTGTGAAAACTAAATATTGAGTCCTAAATTTGTCTCTTTTATTAAATGTAAAAAATTTGATTCAGCTAATACAAATTAGAAATAATTACGCGTTGTACCCCTGGTTAGTACGCCCATGCTTAATTTAAAGGGCTTTGTTGAAGTTCTTGAGGTATTTCAGCTTTCTCTACAGTTTCAAATTTTCTACCAAATAATGTAAAAAGTAAGTACAATAGAAAAATTATATTCTGTGTTTAGTAATACAAGATAACCTGCTATTTTGCAGACCAGGATTGGTTGAACAAGCAACTAGGTTACCACACTAATAGAAAGCTCTTAATGTATTTGTTCCACTTCTCTCATTCTTCTTAGTCAACATTAATCACAGAAAGCACAGTGATGGTATAAAAACTTATTTCTACTATCAAGAACCAAAGTTAAACCAATACAGACTGATTCAACTTTCTGGAGTACATTTTTAGTATAAACAGACATTAACTTCACTACACTTTTCTAAATGGTATACTATTTCCAGCTTGCTAACAGACTAAATGCACCTAGCTATTATATGAATTTATATCATTATATATATAATTATTATATATTATTATATCATCATAATATTATAATGAAATAATTTTCATAATATCGAAGTGAGTGAATAAGAATAACTGAAATATGAGCATTCCGGAATTTCCAAAATGCACACTCTAACATCAGCAAGAGAAATGGAAACAAAACCTAGGATTAATTATTCTGTTCTCTTTTTAGAGATTCCTTCCCTAAGAATATATCTACCAATGCTAGTTTTTGTTTTTAAATCTATTTCTAGAATAAAGATAAAATGTTCTCGACAGGAACCAATCTGTGCAGGGGGTGTGTAGAGAATTACAAACAGTACATTTATTCCTACTCTCATGTTCTCTCCCCCCCCCCCCTTAATTACATACTCCAATTGCATTAGCATTACTTCTCTTGGGAATTTTCCATTAACTGATCAATCTGTCCATTAGGATATTTTCCCTAACATCATATTGAGCTCCTGCTCTCATTTGCTATTTTTCCCCCCTACTAGCGCTAATTAGGTCCCCTTGGATCAGGGAGAATAGGGCTGTTCTCTGCTGCTATTCCCTCAAAATATCTTTTGTTCAAACCATCTTAGTCACGCAAAATTTGCCGATTAATCGACAAGTATAGAATTGATGAATGATGGGGGGAAATAAATACTTACAAATAGAGTTAAAATGTCTTATTTTCATAAGATTTAATGTGAGACATTCGTTGCCATATCATTTCAGTAGCTAAGGGAATCCAGGTTGGAATTACTTCTTTTAATAATTGTTAAGTTACAAGACAGTGGTATGCAAAAAATAAATGAAGGGAACCGTTCTAGATTAAAACAGGTGAAAGAGATCTAACAATTAAACATTATGTGAGAAACTTGTTTGCATCCTATTGTAAACAAACTAACTGCAAAACGACATTTTTGAGCCAACTGGGGCAATTTGATTATAGACTGTTACCAGATGATACCAAGGAATTATTGTCAATTTGTAAGGTATGATAATGGTTCTATGGTTGTATAATAAAATTTCTATAACTGTTATTGAGGCATACTGAGTTAATTAAGACTAGTTAGAAAATGATATGCTGTCTGGATTTGCTTTAAAGCATTTTAGGAGCATTAAAGCATTTAAAGAGAGGTAGGTTATATGTGAAGTAAATAAGCTAAAACCCTGATCATTTTTGGGTGTACTAGATGATGCCTATTGGAAATTCATTATGCTATTCTCTTATGTATGTTTAAAACTTTTATAATAAAAATGTTTTAAATAATACAAAAGTAATACATAATCAATATATAAAAGTACAAATAGTACAAGGCATGTATAAGTTAAAACACAAAAGTCCTCCCTCACCACCGCCCCCAAATCCTACTCTCAAGAGGAAACCACTATTAACAATCCACTGTGTCTGACAATACGGACATTTCTATCTATATATATATACTTATTATACATTTTTTTTTACCAAAATAGTTGTAACCTTTTCTTTATTAAAGATACATCTTAGATATTCTTCCATGTCATTAAATTTAGATCTACCTTATTCTTAGTAACTAATACAGAGTTTTCCATTGTTTTGATATTTTACATAGATGATCTTATTTTTACATTTTAATATGAATAAATTGAGTCTCTTCCCAGTTTTTAACTATTACAAGCAATATTATGGGAATCTTTTTGTACAATCCTCTGTACATTTGTGTGACCAGTTTGTAGGACAACGCCTTAGAAGTAGAACTCAGAAACAGTCTAAGTTGGTGGAGGAGGGTGTCAGCGCTACTCTGGGGCCTCACCTCAACGCAGTTACTGACCATCAGAGTGACCTCGGGCACATTGTTTGACTCTCTGAACATCAGTTTTTTCTTCTGAAAACAGGATTAATAATAATCATATCTACTTCATAACATTATGAGAATAAAACATATGAAGTGTTCAAAACAGCTTAGGACATACAATGAGTGTTCAATAAATGTCAGCAGTCATTTTTATCAATATAGATTGAGTTGATTTACATTCCCACCAATAATAAGAAAATCAGTCTTTTTAATATAATGGAGGAAAATCATCTCCTTGTTTCAATTTCCATTTTCTTAATCCTGATGGAGGCTGAACATTTGTCTAATATATTTCCTGTTCGCTTGTATATTATTTCTGTGCAATGTTAATTAGTGTCCTTTGTCCATTTTCCCACTGAGATATAAACTTAGAGATGGCAGATCCCAGAAAGATGAGCAGCCACCTACAGGTCCTGAGCAGACCTGAATTTCTAGGTAAGAGAATCTGAATAGCTTTAATCTGTCCTAAAGAAATTTCAGAGGACTTCCACCTACAGCTATGTATCAAACCAATACCCTCACTAAGAAGCTACATAAAATCCTATTTTAAAAACTCAGTTATTTGAAGATACTAGGGAGCAACCCAGGCAGCCAACACATAAAGGGTCAAGACCACAGGGAGAAGAGAAGCACGTAGATGTGAGCGTTAACATTCTCCTCCGCGTTGCCCCTTGATAAATTTGCCAATTTTTAAGCATCACAGGACCTAGTGGCTGCGCAGAGCTTTCAGCAAGCTCACAGGAATGAGAAAATAAAAATTGACGTTCAAGAACCACCAGTGTAAACACCTTGGCTTTGAATTAGATCCCAGAAAGGCTATATCCTAGGATTGAGAACAAACCAAAATATACCAGACCTTACATGGACTGAAATTCCATCACAAATCATCTTGCTCGTTGATTAAATCAAGGTGAGCTACCCTTATACTAACTGCCTACCAACAGAAAAATAAATCCTCTCTAGAAGGAATATAAAATCATACAAATGCCAATAATTTCTTGTCCTAATATCCAGCATTTAATCAAAAATTACTAAGCACACCAGGAGACAGGATCAAATTATGAAAAACCAAAAGCCAATACAACAATGAAAGAGACAGTAGAAACGGATTCACAGATAATCAAAAATGGAGTTATCATTTACAGCAAAGAAACAAGAAACATTTCCTGCATATGACAAACATAATACTGACAGCTGACTTGTCATCATAAATTATGAAAGAAAATAACTTTCATGCTATATTTCTATGCCCAGAAAAAATAATCAACAAAAATAAAGTTTTGCAAGATGAAAATGTTCTAGAGATTGGTTGCACAACAATGTAACTATACCTAACACTGCTGAACTATATATTTAAAAATGGTTAAGATGGTAAATATTATATTGTGTGTTTTACCACAATTTTTTTAAAAATGAAGGAGAGAGGAAAAAATTAAGTGAAGGAAAGGGTAACTTTTGTGGTATGTAAATTGTAAAGCTGTTTTAAAAAAGTGAAAAAGAAATAAAGAAAAAAATTTTTTTTGAGGCAGAGTGTCACTCTGTTGCCTGGGCTAGAGTGCTATAGCGTCAAACTAGGTTTGAGGTTGCTCTGACTAGGTTTGAGGTTGTCACAGCAACCTCAAACTCATGGGGTCAAGCGATCCTCCTGCCTCAGCCTCCCGAGTAGCTGGGATTACAGGAGCTCACCACCACACCTGGCTAATTTTTTTTTTGTTTCTATTTTTCATTGCTTGGCTAATTTTTTCTCTTTTTAGTAGAGACCAGGTCTCATTCTTGCTCAGGCTGATCTCGAACCCCTGACGTCAAGCTATCCTCCAGCCTCTGCCTCACAGAGTAGTAGTATTACAGGCATGAGCCACCATGCCTGGCCATAAAGAAATTTTAAAACACACAAAAACTGAGAGAATTCATCACTGGCAAACCAGCATTAAAGGAAATATTAAAAGTAGTTCTTTAGACAGAAGGAAAATAATCCCAGGTTGAAATACAGAAATGCAAGACAAAATGAAAAGCAACAGAAAGATACCTATAAATAATTAAAACTGCAGAAAACAATGATACTCTTAAGGGAGAAGGACTAAAATATACATATAGGTAAAAGAAAAAAGGCAGGAGTATACTATATGAACTCAAAGTATTCTGACGTCCTGACATTGTACAGGAAGTGGTAAAACTGAAAGTACTAAGTTTTGCAGAGTCTATTAAGTCAATAATGCCTGTTATAATGCTGATGATAACAATCAGAAACTATTATAAAATAATGTATAATCAGCTATTAATACAGAAGAAAATAGAAGAAAATAAAAATAATCCAGCAATTCAAAAGAGTCAAGAAAGGAAAGAAAATAAAAAATAAGGACAAATAGGAAACAAATAACAAGATGATAGATTTAAACCTAAATATATCAGCAATTTGAATGAAATTCTCCAATTAAAGATAACCATCAGACTGAACTGAAAAATAAAACTCACTATTGCCTACAAGAGACACACCTTAAACATAAGAACACAGAGTAATTAAAAACAAAATATTGGAAAAGCAGATGCAATGCAAAAACAAAAGAAAGTTGCTACAGCTATACTAATACCAGGAAAAAAAGAACCATTACTGGAGGCAGCAGTGAATACTTTATAATGATAAAATGATCAATCCACTAAATTGATTTAACGATTATAAATTTGCATGCCTCTAATAACATATCCTCAAAGTACTTGAAACAAAAATTGACAGAATCAAAGGATAAATGGGTCATCACAATTAGATTTGAAGATCTGAATACATCTATCTCAGTAAAGGAAAGAAGAAGCAGAAAATACAATAAGATTTAGAAGATTTTAACATGATTAGTGAGTCTCATTTAACTGCTGTATGTAATACTATAGCATATACATTTTTTCAAGTGTACACAAACCATTTGCCAAAATTGACAAAGTTGGACTATAAATCAAGTCTCAACAAATTTCAAAGCATTGAAATCATTAATCTTATGAAATTAGGCTAGAAATCAATAATAAAAATAACTAGAAAAGGCCCAAATATTTGAATAAAAGCAATACACTTCTAAATAACCCACTGGTCAAAGAATCATTCACAATGAAAATTTTGAGTTCAATTATAACGAAAAATATGGCATATCAAAAAGCGTGAGATGCAACTAAAACTGTGCTCAGAGTTAAATTTAGGGCCCAAAATGCTGATATTAGGGAAACAAAGGGCTATGATTCAATGATCTAAGTATCTATCTCAATAAATGAACATACACTTTTGATTTTCAGTATGTAGGTTCTACTTCAATCTTTTTTTTTTTTTTTTTTAAGAAAAAGAAACTCCCCAAGGTCTAGTCTCAGGTTCTGCAAGTACTGAAAAGATCTCAAAGTCTGTAAATGTGCTTGATTCAGAGGCAGCTCGTGCTCCCCCTTAACATATATTTAAAATCCTGTGCATACTCGGACTTTCCAGGGGTTTTTATCTGTTTGCTTTTTCCATTTTATATATACCCTAAAGTCAGATTAGCCCTTTTCAGAACTACTCTGCAGCAGGAAAGAATACCCAAATGCTCAGTGGTTCAGACTCACCCTTCCAGAAACAGGCGGACACAAGCCTCTGGGCCAACAGACAAAACAAGTTACTCTCCAGGCATTCATTTCACCACACCCAGAAAGCAAGAAATATCTGTTCAGCATATACTTACCACACTAGCCTCAAAACAAGATTTGCTGAGTATGAGATTACATAGGCAGTATCTACAAAAAGTTTCTGACCTCTTTTCATAACATAATAAAATACAAAGTTAAAAGCTTTAGATTATCTAAGCAACAAATGTTCCATTATTGCAATCTAGTACAATTGACGCTACTATTGTACCTTATTCATAAAATTAAAAGTTTTGAGAAAACAATGAATTCAGTATTTTAGTTCTAGAACTTAACAACTAATGTATCTGAAAGAGAATTTTCATAATATATATGTGAATTTTCATTCGAAAAAGAATTTGGGGCACTGGTGTATGCATATTAGCAGAAGATACTCAAATTTATTCCTCACCCCCCCAATAGAATTAGATTATCTGTGAGCACTAATTAGAAAGACTTAATTGAAAACATCAGATTGACATAATAGCAGTATGATATAAGTCCCAGCCACACTAAGTACTCAATAGCTTTAAATTTTTCTTGCTTCTTTTGTAACACTAGTATGACACTGGTATTTTTACACAGTTTTGTTAAATAAAAATGTAGGAAACTACTTCTTTATTGAAATTACTAACTTCATTTCTAATGTTCTCCTACTTATCGAAATATTATTGGAAATAAAACTCTGGAGAAATCAAGAGTCCACTGCTCCCCAGTGAGTGTGAACAATGCATTTCCTTAAGCATGGAGGAACAAAGAAACGTAGCCCTGCCCTGTATCTAGGTTTCTGTGGGAGCAGGTCACCTCTGCTGCCATTAAAATGAGCTCTTTTTCTCTAGTCAAGACTGGAAAATCAGAAGGAAAAAAAGTCTCTGCTCTAGCCATTTATTCTTGGATGTTCCCAAGGCCTAACGCAATGTCCCACTACCCTGTGAGTGATTTTGAGAAGAGGATACTCCCTCCCACAAAAACAAAGAGATTCTTTCGGGACGTTTGCAACAGACTAGCAAGCAGGGAGGATGACTGAACAGGAGGAGCTTGGAGCAGGTATTTAATCTCAGATGCTAATAACTGTAGAAAGGAAGATCTGTGCTCTTTTTGTAATACTTGTGCATTGGGCACCACCCTTTTGTTGAAAGACAGTATCTTGCAAATCTTTCTCCACCTCCACCAATTTCCTCACTTCTCATCTCTTCTGCACATTTAAACTATTAGCACAGGCACTCTGCTCCTAAGCTCACTCCTACTGCTTCCACTAATCTTGATCTTGATGGCTTTCTGTCTGAATTCTATACTCATTTTTTAAAGCACCCCTGGAAATTACCAATACCTTTTTCTCAGTCAAAGCTGAAAATCTCTTTTAGAGCAATTATCTTTCGAAAATGTGCTACCTATTTCAGTGTTCAAAATACGTTGAATTATGGAATCAAATATCTAGAGATCTGCAACTAGAACCCTTAAATACAGATAGGGAAAAGAGTTCTCAATGCTATTCAATGCATTAAGACATTACTAAAATCAGCCCTAACTGACAAAATTCTATTAGTTTTTAAATTTATTTGTCAATTTTTCATTAAAGTGTCTCTAATGTTATGGCAATTCATTCTGAGTAAAAAGTATATCTCAGAAGGGAAAAAAAACACTTTTTTTCAAAAGCTAGACAAAGAGCAACTCAAATAATATCTTATGTTTGGATATCATTCTAGTGACACTTCATTTTCATATGCTTTCTGTAATTTAATCTTTCAAATAACGAACATGAGGTGGGCACAGCGAGGCATCATTACTTGCATTTTAGCACCAGCACCATCAGAACACTGTGACTAACACAGCATTCTGGTACTTTCACTATAACAAACTTTGCCTTTTCAAGCATTCATAGCAACTCAAATATTCATAGCAACAATCCAGTCACCACAGATAATATCTAAGCAGCTCTAAAAAAAAGTGACATTTTCATTTTCTGTAACATCTTTAAACCAGAAAAGGGGATGTTAAATGTGGATTCAGCCCCCCAAAACGTAGGACCTTCAGGATATATCCTACAGAGAGGAAAAACACCAAAGATTATTATAAGTGCATGCCCCAGAGTCTGCTATTTATTTAGACAGGCATGAGTACATATCCTTCTGCTAAGGGGAAGGCTTAAGGAAAGAATAATCATGACCTTACCAAGATATGCCACTTTGTGACCCCCATACCAAAGACTCGAGTGGGAGGAGTGCTAGAATCTCAGCATGTAGGTTTATGTGCAACAAAGAAGAAATTTGTACTCTCCTTCTCCACCCCCTACCCCCACTCCAGCCATTTGAGAGAGAGCTTGGACTCTGTTTTGTGGTGAGAAGGCAGTAATTCCAACAAGGGTAAGCTTGCCTAGGTAAGGACCCAAAGACGATTAAGAAAGCCACTATTGTCCATGATTGGAGCTGGTCTGAGAGACCTAAAGTGAGTGGTTGAGTTTCTTAACATAGTGGGATAGGGAAAATGTCAGGTCCTCCTTGATAAGTCATAGACCGGAACCGAGTCATAAGACCTGAAGCAAGGTCTCTAATAAAACAGGAAGCAGTAGAGGAGCCAGGCAAAACCAGCTAAAACCAAGATGGCCATGAAAAATGACCTCAGGTGACGCTCGCTGCTTATTATAACCTGTTTGTAATGTACTAGCATACTAAAAGAAACTCCCAACAGTGCCATGGCAGTTTACAAATGCCATATATGACTTAGAAAGGGGAGGGACCCTCAGTTCCAGAAACTCCTCACCCCTTTCCCAGAAATCTTATGAAAAATTCTCCCTCTGCTTAACATAAATTAAATAGAAAGTATAAAATAAGACCCTGGAAACTCACAAAGGACTATTCTCTGTTGCTCTGAGATATAGCTGCTGCTTTGCCTATGAAGCAAGCTTTCCTTCTCTTTCTTTGTTACTTCAATAAACTTGCTTTTGCTTTACTCTGTTGGTTCGCTCTTGAATTCTTTCCTGCACAAAGCCAACAACCCGCTTGATCTTCAGCCTGGAGCCCAGTTTTGGGGGCCACTTTCCTCTATCAGTAGCAGAGAAGTCATGACATACAAGATTCTCCTATGGTTCTCCAGCCCCAGCAACCCTGAAATCCTGAAGTTTCCTCAACACATCATGCCCTTGACTCACAGGATTTGCACAAACCTCAGTTTAGATTAATCCCCCCATTACCTACCTACCTTCTACTCACCCTTTTTGACACAGCTCAGTCATCGCCTCCTCCAGAAAGTCATTTTTCATGGTCTGTGCTCCCTACCATCACCTTGCATGCTCCTGTAGAGCCCTGTGCTTATCTTTAGCATGTTTCTTACCATGCCTGATTATAATCAGCTTGTCCACTTTACTCAAAAGTCTCTAAATTGGCCGGGCGTGGTGGCTCACACCTGTAATCCTAGCACTCTGGGAGGCCGAGGCAGGCGGATCGTTCTGAGCTCAGGAGTTCGAGACCAGCCTGAGCAAGAGCGAGACCCCGTCTCTACCAAAAATAGAAAGAAATTAATCGGACAGGTAAAAATATATATAGAAAAAATTAGCTGGGTATGGTGGCGCATGCCTGTAGTCCCAGCTACTCGGGAGGCTGAGACAGTAGGATTGCTCGAGCCCAGGAGTTTGAGGTTGCTGTGAGCTAGGCTGACGCCACGGCACTCGCCCCAGGCAAGAGAGTGAGACTCTGTCTCAAAAAAAAAAAAAAAAAGTCTCTAAATTGTTCAAGGGCAGGGGCTGTTGTCTTACTATCTTTGCATTCCCAAGAACCTACCATAGAACCTGCACATGATATACCCCAAATGAATGAAAGAAGGAAGGAAGGCGCTGATTCCTTCCCAAAACTTCTGATATCTCTGGCCCTTCTATTTGGTATAATAGTATATCCAAGCCTCCTCTCTTAGTAACTGGATTTACCTTTTAGCTCTACTCTTGCTTATACTTTCCCTGGACTTGGCTGAGAGGCTCTCGATCAACGTAAACCTGGTGGGACCTGTAAGTAAAAGGAACTTTGTCCTCCAGCCAAAGGAGAGGATATAAACAGCCCCATTCTTTCTCTAGTTGCTCTTGACATCACGGCCATCACCAGGCACAGCCCCACCCAATCCCAGAACAAACTGGATTATAGTTTAGTGGGTTATTAGTAGCTCCCTCTCCACGTGGTCAGACACTCATTGTCTGCTGCTTGGTTCCGCCACAGTTATCCCAACCTACCCTGAGCTGTGAATATGCCTGAATAACCTTTCTGCTCATGTTTGCTTTTCTCGGTCTGTCATCAAGCCAAATTTTCTCGTGCTTTCCTGCACTTTTAATTAGGTGGCCTTCCCTGTTAATCAGCTATTCTTAAAATCCAATGTGGCCCAGCATTCCTGAGTCCACCTCATGCTACCTGCTTCGTTTGGATTGTCCTCCAGCTCTGCCCTTCAATTTCTACACCTCCTTTTGAACTTGGTTTAGGACAGCCTGTTCTGCCCTGGGGCCAGAGCCTGTACTTTGCCTGGGTGGTTTTTCAGCCCACGCTCACTCATGTTTGCCTTTTTTATTCTAAATTCAACTTTAGAAGCATGTTTTCCATTGAAGATAAGAATAATCAAACTTAAGAGCAACATGACATTATACATTTCTAAGATAGTTAAATTGCTTCTAAATGTTCCCCATAGAGTCATTAAAAATTATTTTTTATAGATCCTGCCAATAACATTGATAGAATAATTGACTAACCACTTGGAAGGGCACTGTGAATCAAGCCAAAATTAAGACTCTGGAATAGCTGGAGAGTTTTCTCTATTAACTTTCATGTGATCACTCTGTGGCCATTGCATTTCATGGCATATCCATTTTTACAAGTCTATTTATGAGCACAAAAAAGTAGCCACTACTGCTTTGGCTTGCCAGCTTGGACTGACTGCTGCTATTTTAACCACATTTCCCTTTAAAAAGAGCAAGGTCACAGCTAAACAGTTCCAAATTCCTGCAGGAGCCGTAACTGTACTGAGAAAACTGAATGACACATGGTTTAGAAATTTGTTACTATTTATGCCACTATCAGCTTGATCTTTTCAAAAATTGTCCAGAGTGATCTCTGAAGGCCCGAAGTACCCCTACCCCAAGAGTGACTGATCTCAGGAGTGGAAAACTATCCTGGAGAAGAGTCTGGACAACCAGACACCAAGAACCAATATCAAGACACTAAGAACCAAAAAGAAAAGTCTCAGAGCTCAGCCAGTGTTCCCCAACAGACCAAGAACATCACTTTCCCTTAAGTACTAGTAGTGAAAATGACTAGAGCCTACCATAGGGCTAGAATAAGACTTGACAACTTAAGAACTCAAAGACTTACCTAAGAATCACTTTTGGAGGAATGGAAAAAGTCCAATCTGTATGAATAGCCATGCCCTAGAGCAGAAATGAATCAAGGGTTACTTTCTGCCAGCCTTTTTCTGATCACCTTTGTCTCAGATGTGAACCATCCTAACCTCAGACACGTAACAATTTCTTAGTCCGTCGATTCATTCAGGTCTGCTTTGAACCCAGCTTAGGTAGCTCTTAGATAATATCAGATCAACTCTGTACCCTTATTAAAGTCTCTCATGCACCTCAGGCCACTACTGCTTTTCTCTCCAGATTCTATCTGTGCTTCACCCTGGTCATCCAGCAATGACCCATGCTGGGGGTCCTGATCCAAGGCAAGCCTGATAACACCCAGGAAAAAACCTGGGGGAAGAACTGTTAAGGATCTTTTGCCAAGCTTTGCAAGCTGGCAAGTTAGCCTGCCATAGTTTCTTGGATACTGGCAGAAGACACAAGATTCCTGGGTCAGAGAAAAAGATCTTTATTATTTGTGGCATAGTCAGCACCCTGAGCTTCATGTTGATGTTGGCCGCCTATCCCTCAAGTCCCAAATGGGGTACATGGAACAGCCTAGGTAACTGCTGTTCCCACAATGAGTTTAAACTGAGAAAGCCTGAGCTTAGGAAACCCCAATCTTTTACTATAAGAGATTGGGCTGCAAGAAAACCTGTCCAACCTTTCCTCCAAAGAAAGACATTATTTTTATCATACCAAACAGGAAACAAACCTGTTCCAGAGGTTTGTATCCAGAGAGAGAGAGATACTGTATCTTCTGTTCATCACCAAAGATCTTTGAAAAGATTGTCCAGAAAAAAAGACTGTCAGTGCCTCTGCACGTAAGATGTGCAGAAACATGAGAAACCTATGGGAAATGGTCTCCCAACAGTAAATTGGAAAAGAATTCATGAATAAATGAATGAATGACACAATTTACGGACATCTTAGAGAACAAAGTAATGAATACTAAATACAAATAAGTTCATTCATTGACTACTTCTCTAAATAAGCACATAAGTGTATGTCAACAAAGGTAATTCCTATTCACCAAGGAAGATTCTCATTTTATTTTATAAATTTAATTGTATGTTACTCTTTCAATAATTGGCACTCACTTGAATAAGGGCTACAAAACTTAACAAGTGAGAATTTGAAATTACCAAATACTATCTACTTTATGGAAACAATTTTTTTCAAATGGGATTTCCTCACTCCATACATAAATTATTTGCACATATCTTTTGATTCTGAAAATCTCTATCCCAAAGGCTAAAATGTAAATGACACAAACTGTTGAGATTTAATTAGTCAAAAATGCAGAAAGAATACAGAACACCGGTACACTAAGATTATGCTTCTAACTACATAGTAGAGAGTTGATCACACACCTTGTAAGACAGACACACATGGATTTAAATCACAGAATTAGTTCCATAAGTCCTACCCATCTTCTGTGGCTTGTTTCTTATAAGTGCCTTAGAATATCATTTTGACGATGGGGGCTTCTCCTAAGTAAATTAAGTTATTCCAGGCAGAAACGGCATGAGCAACATTCAAGGAATTCCAAGCACTATGACGGTGAAGCAGCATTTTGCAACATGCATTCTAAGGGCAAATGCCCTTCACAATGTTAATAAATATTCTGCTACCCTAAAAATTCCTTGATCAAGTAAGTTTGGTAAACTATCTATTAAAATGGTTTCTGGTTTCTCACTCCAGAATTTTTCAGAGACTTTAATTGGGCCAATGTACATCACAAATCTCCAATAGGGGGTTAGGGACATGGTATGAAAGTTTCCTCAAACTTGTTCCACCATGTAAAATTTTTAACTCAGATGCTTTATACTAGGATCACTAGAGCTCCATAGAACATAGTTTAAAAACCCTGGACCACAAACCAGGCTACATGCGGGACAAGGACAGCAAAGTGATTGAGCTAGTGGGGTGTTAGTTTTGCAAAGGACCTTTAACTATAAGCTAAGATATTTGGACTTTCTTATGTGAGCAATGGCGAAGCATCCGCTTGACATTCTTTTTATCTATTTGATATGTTTAGATGTTTTTTTTAGTCAGAAACCTGTTAAAAGATCCTAGAAACTTTCTATTTTGTAATAGATTACTTCACAGAAGAAGAAATCTACAGAAGAGAAGTACCTCTGTAAACCCTCAATTTCAAAACTGTATGGCTTTCACTCTTAAGAAAAGTCTTCTTTATGTCTAAGAATTCCTACAGAGTAGTTTAAGCTAACTTTCCTTTTTTTTCTATTCTGTGTTCATTGTTCTTCCTCTTCTCTGAACTCCATCTCTGGAACTTAATCTTGCAACAGAAACCAGTTCAGACACCACGTCCATTTATGGATTATCTCAGTCTGAATAAACACATTCTTCAAATTAAAAAGTTTGATTGAGGCTTATTCTCCAAAGTTTGATCATCTTTAGGACTATCTTAGATATTCCAACCAAGTTTTTTCATTCTGTCATTAATGCACAGGTATCTGATACAAGGCATTGTAAGAAGTGCTGAGAAGAAGAAAAGGATTTAGACATATTCCCCTTGGTACTCGAGTACAATTTTTAGTATTTTACTTTAAGATTAAGTCAACTTTCTTTCAAGTTTTGATCGATTTGTGCACTTCTTGGCACTTGTAAGGGCCAAGTGTATGAAGAACACAGTCCATCAGTCAGTGACTATTTATTGAGCTCCTACTACAGCCAAACATATTAGGTGGTGGGGATGCAGCAATGAGTAAGACAAGCCTAGCTCTTGCTCTTATGGGGTTTATAGATCTAGCTGTGGCTAAAGACAATAAAACAAATGTAAAATTTTTATTAGTTATCTACTCTAAATTCTACAAAAAGTGTTATTAGTTTTAAAGGGAGATAAAACATATGGTAAATGTTAATAATCTGGGAGAAAGGTATGTGAATATTCATTTTACTATTCTTTCAATCTTTCAGTTTTAAATTTTTCAAAATAAGAAGTTGGGAGAAAGTTTTAAGCATAAATTAATCAAAAAGTAAAAGAAGTTTACTCAAATTCCTTTTGTAATCGAATATCTTCTTTACATAGTTGTAACATTTTGCCTTCTGATTAGGTTGTTTCCACATCAGAGCCTCAAAGGCAAAAGCCAAAGCATTACCACATGAATAAAAGTAAACTTGGATTGCACTTTCCCTACCACAGAATGCCCTGCTGCAAGTGAACGCTGTGCCTTTTGAATTTGGTCAGCGTTTTTGTTAAACATTCTATAAAATATGTCAGCATACTTAATCTGTGGCTAAATAAAGAGAATTACAATGACCAGATATGCCATTTGTTGCCATTCATTTGGCATTTCCTAAGCCATTTTCTAAGGGAAGTATATATGCTTTAATGAGTATAATAACCTATAACCACTATATTCAATGCATTTTTGTGTATATGCCAAAATACATGAAATGGAATCTCTTTATTTTGCTAGTGACAGGGACAGGATTAACACCACCTGTAGCGTATCCAAATAAAACAATAAGTGTTAAGAGAGAGTGTGGGGGGATTTAAGTCACTTCTAACATCATCTATCCTTTACCCTTAACCCCAGTCCCACCAAATAAATAACATCATTATTCACATTTTGTATTTTCTCACCATTTCCCAGTTGCCAGACACAACTTTGTCTCTGATACAGACATATCTGTATTTTCAGCAAGGAATGCATATTGGGGAAAACCAAGCGCATAACTATGAGGGTCAGTGATTAAGAGGGAAAGGGCACATGAAGGAATTTTGAAGGAAGTAAATATGAAATCAAAGACCTGCTGCAAATATTCCCAAAGAATAGAAACACAGCTTAAGGGCTAAGTGACATTTCACCTCTATTCTTTCACTCAAAAAGGCATTATATGTCTACCATTAGCCAGACACTATGCTAGGCAGTGAAAATAAAAGAAAATAATACAGTCTTTACCTTCAAAAAACTCACCAGAATCCAGCTAAGTAATCAGACCAGCAAAACAGAATCCAATATGCATCACAGAGACAAGAGAGATAGTAGGTGTAGTGAGAATAGCAATGTGAACATTGGAATCAGACTGAATTAAGTCTCTGTCACTTATAAACTATCCCCTGGACAAATTACCTAACCTCTCTGAGCTGCATGCATGTTCCTCATCTATAAAATGTAAATAATAACACCTACTTTGTCCTGCAGTTATAAGAATTAGGAATAAGGAATACAAAATATCTGGCAGACTTAAATACTTTAAAAAATTATTATTATAAATGATTCAATATAGGGTGTGTGTGAATAATGATTAAGAAACACAAACTTTGTCCCTTCTACAATTTTACAGCCCCGTGAATCCCAAAAGTTATGGTACCAATTTGTAACCTAAAGGAAATTGGAATGTTGAATGGAATTGATAACAGGACTTCCTACAGGAATGAGGGCAGAATTGGGAGACCCAAAAAGAGATGCTGAGTCCCCCAAAGGCCAACAATAGAGGGAAGCCATTACCTCCCTAAGCCTAAGCCCAGTGACAGCTACAGCCTGGGAAGATCGTTCATTCTACAGAAACATCCCTGGTGTGAAGATGACAGTTCAGACTATCAAAGTCTGATGTCATCAAAGATAACTACTGTATTATCCTTGCTCAGAGGGCTGAGCAATAATCAGATGGCTGATTACTCTTTCATTTTCCCATTAGGTTGCCTGTAAGAACAGAAGTTGCTGGCCAGTGAATACAACAGTTTACACTGCTCATTGAAAATTAATGAATTGGAAGTGAGTGTAAATAAATGTTCAGATGATCAAATAACCAACACAAGCATTCCTGCTCCAAATGTGTGTTAAACCTGGCAGAATATGGTGGCACCATTGTCTGGATATTGTACCCCTATTAGTTAGGTTACCTATTTTTGTCGCCGAACAGCCTGCAATTAAAATTCCTAGGTCTTTTTATTCATGATATGCTGCTAAGATATGCTTTTTATAGTGGATTTTTTAACTTAAAATTTTATATTTTACCTTTATCCCTGTTAAAATAGTGTTATTTCAGCGCTTCGCTTCAACACATTGAGATATCTCTACATTCAATTTAAATTAGAAGTGATTGTCAAGCTTTATATCATCTACAAATTCAATAGGCAGGTCTTTTTATGTTTTTTTCTAAGTTGCCAATAAAAAGGTTGAATGCAATAGGGGCAAAAACAGAGCCATTTGTATGCATTCATTTAAAAAAATTATTGAATACCTAATATGTATTAGGCTCTATATTAATTGTTGGAGATGCAGACCATGCAGAAAGAAGTAATAAATTTTGGCTAGTGATAAATTTTACAAATAAGCAAAATACAGTAAAAAACTAGTGGCTGGGTAGCGTACAGGTAACTTTAGATAAGGGGAGTAGTGGGTCCTTAGCCCTAAATGATGACAGTAAGACTGCCCTATGCACACTTGATGAAAAAGTATTCCAAGAAGAAGGAATTAGGAAGTGCAAAGGGCTTATGACTGGAAAAATTTATATTTACATTATCCATACTTATAGATAAATTAACTTTTATTATGTAAATATTTAGACATATAAAAGTGGAGAAAAAGTTCAATGACCCCCATGTGCCCATCACCCCGCCTTGATAATTATCAATATTCTATTATTTTTATTTTATCTACTCTGTACCCCAAAATTTTTTTCTTGGGGTATTTTAAAATAAATGCCACATATCATACCATTTCACCTTATAAATGTTTCAGTATCTATATTAGATATTAGGTAAGAAATTATAAATGTTTCAGTATATATATTATATATTAGATAAGGAATTTTTTAAACCAGAATTACAATATCATTGCCATACCTAATAAAGTAATAATAATTTCTTACTGTTGGAGGCTATTGAGATATACATATATATATATATTTATGTGTGTGTGTGTGTGTATATATATCTAGTTCTATAAGAATTGCTCCCTGTTGTCAAGGAGCTTACAATCTAGAAGGTATGATAAGACCTTTACTTAGATAACCAAGGGAAATAAACACCACAAGATAAAGTACCGTATGAAGGTCAGAGGAAGGAGATGGGAATGGAGACTTCAGAACTAGAATATATATTACAATATATATTCAAGAGCCCCGATGCAGATATATGACCAAAAAAATCAAGGCGAGTATCCAGAGATTGGGGAGGCTGAAGACCCAAAATTCAGACCAGCACCTGGTGAAAGGGCTTGGCACAGCTCAGAATCACAGGAACAGAGGACACAGAGACAAGAAAAGGAGCAGCAGCTATCCTTCCTAGTCTCAACTGAGGGGCAAATAAAAATCCCCACTGAATGACTCAGAGGCTGCAAGTGATGAAACCAACAGTTAGATGCTGGGGACACTCAGCTGGGATGCACTGGTCCAGCTGAATCTGTAGTTTACTGCTGACTTCTCTTCTGATTGTATGGGATTGTGACGCATGAATTGTTAAATATTTGAACATCACCCTGATTGAAGATGATATTGCCATGACGTTGGCTTTTACCCAAAAATATCTTTAGCACCTACTTCAGTGCCTGAAACAGAGAGGATACTCAAATGCAGTCTGATATAACAGAGGTGTGCACGAATTTTATATTATTGTGCAGACACTTTATTAAGCCATTTCTAAAGCTGTATAGAAAAATTTCATTCATTCACTTATCTTATGTTTTTAGAGCTCCTATTATGATAGCTTTCAGCTATGATAACAGATTTCCTCACTAACTCAAGTATAAATTGACTCTAAGAGAAAAATGAAGACAGAACATTTTAGGAAATATTTTTCTCAATATGTCTCGAAAAGTATACTTTCCTAAGTAATAAGTAGAAAACGACCTTAAAAAAGAATCTTAAGTTTATTGCCAAATTAACATTGCCTTCAATTAGATGTTTCTATTTGCAGAAGAATGAATGTAAAAATCATACATCTTAACATAAAATATCTGATCAATAAATGCCCTTAACTGAAAGAGAAAGTTTCTTTTTTAAAAAATCATAATAACAGTAATATTTTAAGATTATCTTATTCTTCCATAAAATAAGATTTACCTAGAGATCGGATATTTCTGACATTTCTAATAGTATTGTGATCTTTCTTATTACTCTTCCACCATTGAAAAAAAATGTTGAATCAGGCTATCATTTGTTATTCACACAACTACTTAATTCACACTCTCATTTACATAAAGACTGGAATAGTCACAGGGGTTCCTGAGCAAGTTTTATCTTGCATGGGAGGGCTGAGTCAATTAAGCTCCTAAAACAATGTGTTAGAATGAACAAGGCTGGTTAATAACAGGTCATTAAATCATTGGGCAGGAAATATCTTTGTTACATAAACAAGTTTACAAAAGTGTAGTGCTGAGTAAGAAATTTGTTTTGGCCCACAAATCACTGAAGGTCATAATTTAAAATCCTATGTAGTCTCCTCAGGCGTCCATTTCAGAAGTTTGCATGTCTCTTTTATTTCTGCATAGTAAACATTCACATTAAATTAGAGTGTATTTTTGCTCTACAATGACAAAAATTAATGCATGTTGTTTTTTCTAGAGTAACCCAGAAAGTTTTGGGCACTACCTGTATCCACCAGAATCCCAACAGGATATAGATGAGTCAGGAAAGAGTTTAATGGAGGTACGGTTAGAAAGGCATGGGCTGGGTTAAGGAAATCAACAAGTGATAGTAAAGCATCCCAAAGCTGAAGTAATTG
Source organism: Indri indri (assembly GCA_004363605.1). Taxonomy (NCBI): domain Eukaryota; kingdom Metazoa; phylum Chordata; class Mammalia; order Primates; family Indriidae; genus Indri; species Indri indri. The sequence continues at coordinate 3,700 of RJWJ010024704.1, read as the reverse complement.
GGAGTCAGTCCCATCTCTAGATCTGAAGGGAGAAGGGGAGTGTGCAATTATTGGAACCTGAACAGGGTTGTGGCTGTTCAGATATAAGAGCTACCCTAACTCATAACTACCCTATAACTACCCTAACCTCATTCTCCTGCCCCTCCGATTTCCTACCAATGCTAAACCCAAATGGAATGCTATTGGTTAAACCCAAATGGAAGCCAAAGGGTAAGAGATTGAGTTGATACTGTCCATAAAAGTCAGTCAAACCAGGGTAGAGAAGAGTGCAGAATGGGTGTGGAAGGTCAATGAGAAATATCTTACACATACCCACTTCCACTATTATATTAATAAATTCAGTTTGACCAGACATATTTTTCAGCAGTTTCTCTCATCATCATGGTGGCCAAATAAAAGAAGAAATATTTATGAAGCTCTACCCAGATTCCAGCACTATGTTAAACTGTTATAAAAAAACATAAAGTATAAGATATATTCTGCCCCAAGATCTTTATATTAGTTGGAGTGTAAGATAAAGACGTGGAATAAATGGGAGTAAGATAATAAATAAGTTGTGGATCATAGAAAGGACTGAAGATTTGTCTTCACGAAAGACCAAGTGTCCCATCTCAGGCAATTTTCAGAAAGTCTTATAAAGTTCCAGTTTTTAGAATTTTTTTATAGATAATGCAGGAAAAGGAAGTCGTGGAGCAAAGATGTTCCATGGGAGTGGCGGTACCTAACATCCGAGAAACATTCTAGTGCAACCTGGAACTTTGTCCAGCCTATTTTGCTGGGTAATTTGTTCCAGGACAGAAGAAAAGGTTAAGGAAGGGGAAATTGCCAGTTCTTTTCACCCTCTTCACATGTGTCTTTCCGTAAAGAGCAAAGACTGACAGTCACCATAATAGCTGTTTTTAACCTTGTAAGACTATCACATAAAAGCCAAACCCAACATCAACTGGTGGAGGCTCTCTCCCCTACCTGAAACACTTTCACCACCTCCTCATCATGAAAATTCCTATTAATTCTTCAAGACTTCACCTAAACATGAACTCTATGTAGCTTTTACTAAATATTCCAGGCAAAGCCAGACCTTTCTCTGGACTTTAACCTCCAAAATGATGTAAAAGGATTACTTTTCAGTGGTACCCTTGTTCATATAATTACTTTTGGAGAAGTTATGTGATATTTGCTTTTACTACTTCATTCCAGTATAAAAATTTCATAAAAGATACATATGACTAGTTTTGTTCACGATCAAAAGCATTGCCCAGGGAAATCTTTTCATGGTTAATAAAAGTCTGTAAAAGAGAAAAATACAAATTTGCAATAACCATTGTACCTTCTGAGACAATAATTCTAAATACGAACATATGAAAACTCTTAATCTAGCCATAAAAGAAAAACCCTCTTCTCCCATCAAATATCTCATCATTTATTGAATAAAAGGCTATCGCCCAACCAGCATTCATTTATCTTTTATGGATTTTCCATAGCAATAATTAAGATTGTAAATTATTTTGTTTTCTAAGCATACCTGTGGGATCTAATGACATCGTAATTTAGTAAGTCATCAATGAGCCCAGTTAATTTTGAGACAGAGAACACAAGTACCTGCAGAATAATGCTCAGTAAAGACCTTTTTATTTGAAAACTAACCATAACAAGACTGAGGAGAATGTGTCCTGGAACTTCAAAGAGCAAAATAATCTGAAGAGAATGAATAGCTAAATAAAATGGGTACAAATATGAAGAAGCAATTTTTTTAACCTCAAATATCCATTTAGAATTCTAGAAAGTACAATCATTTGGAATCCAAAACAAGTTGGAGATGAGAGAGAAAATGAAACAGCTGCAAACTCGTTCAATTTTTCATTTGAATCAGGTATATGTCTTTTTTGAAAATAGAACTGTTCACTTAAAGCAGGTAAAAAGTCATGACTCACAAAGCAATTTGCAAAGAAATCAGAGCTATTCATTCATTCAACATTTATTGAGTGCCCAGTCTGGACCAGACACTGTGCTATGTCTCTCTCCCTGCCTGTATATTCTAATAGGGGATATAAACACGTTGTTAAAATTATACATGTTATATGCTGAAAGAGAAAGCAAAGAGTTATTATGCATTAATGGGCCAGACGCATTGTACACAGAATCCTATTTAATCTTAACAATGATCCTATCCACTAGGTATTATTTATCCAATATTCCAAATGGGAAACCAAGGTGAGAGAGACTCAATGAGTCACCAAGGTAACCCCACTAATGAGTAGTGGGGTTTAAATGCCAACTAAGATCTGACTACAGAGTTCATTCTCTTTTCTCTACACAAGTGGTTTTTAGACTTTTTTTTTTTTTTTTTTAACAAACATGGATTCTTTCTTCAAACATAATAGTTTTTTCCATGGAAATTCTGTGTAGAAAAAACCAATAAAGTGGAGTTACTCTATTGTAGGGGAGGAAAAGATTCTACAATAGAGGTTCATAGCTGGAACCCCTATAACAAAAGACAGATTAACAAGAAAAAAAGCATACACATTTATTTAATATAAGTTTTACATGATATGGGAGCTTTCAGAGATGAAGACCTAAAGAAACAGGGAAACCTGTGTATTTTTATGTTTAGGATTGATGAAGAGTAGACAGTTACAGAGAAATATGATTAGAAGACAAAAGTGTATGATTTAATGCTAATAAATGGGGGAGAGTTTAGCAAGGCCTGATTGTTTAGATTCTTCTCTGTGTCTGCACAGAGACACAGACATTCCTTTTCTCTGAGTATAGGGAGGGCATCTCTTGAATGAAGGTCAGAGGAAGGTCAAATAATTCTTTTATGGCCTGCTTCGTGGGAGAACAGTAGACGGCCAGTGAGACCTTCCTGCTTCTGCTGTTTTCTCAAATGCCATGTTTTGGGGTAGTGTGTTCTGAGCCCCATCATTATTTATCACTGAGTTGGAAGGCCAGGAAGTCTGCCTAGTCAAATGCCTTCTCTAGCCGTCCACTTACCACACACGTCATATAAGGAGACTCCCAAGGCATCTCTGCAAAGGCCATAGTGCTCCTTAGAGTGTGTGCAGAGTGAAAGACCAGCCTGGGTCACTACGCATCACGTGGTAGGAACACAGAGCCAGGAGTGACTGATTCTCTGTGGTGGAGTCAAGTCTCTGTGTTTACAGAGAAATTAACAGAAATTGGGCAGGCTAAGAAGGGGAATACTTGGGAAGGGAAAAGAGCAGAACAGACACAAACATTTAAAAACATGGCTAATTTGAGGAATATTGAGATCAGTCTCTATGGCTAGCAAATACCAGGAAGTGGAAGATGTTGCCATTGAAAAGCAAGATTGGGTCAAACTGTAAAAACTGAAGAGGCCTTTTTAGCCACGCTGACAAGGAGCCTGATGGTATGTCATGTACTCAAATTCAGATTTCAAAAAATAATGGCATGATCATAAAATATTAAGATAAAAACATTGCTGTGCCCTACAGAGAACAAACTTTTTGTTTAAAGAAAACCAAATGGGCCGGGCGCGGTGGCTCACGCCTGTAATCCTAGCACTCTGGGAGGCCGAGGTGGGCGGATCGTTCTGAGCTCAGGAGTTCGAGACCAGCCTGAGCAAGAGCGAGACCCCATCTCTACCAAAAATAGAAAGAAAATTAATTGGACAGCTAAAAATATATATATAGAAAAAATCAGCCGGGCATGGTGGCGCATG
>RJWJ010024703.1:0-24594 GCA_004363605.1 Indri indri | reverse complement strand
ATAAAAACAGAATTAGAAAGACTAGGAAGAGGAGGTGGCAGAGGGCAGATGTTACAAAGGGCCCAAAGCAGGAATGTCTATTCATCTTGATCCTTCTCTTACTGTGGAGCATGGTCATTTAGATATTCAGTCTTTTCATCAGTCTCCAGTATTAGCTTTCTTTCCCTGTTATAACAAATTACCATAAACCTAGTTGCTTAAAACACCATAAATTCATTATCTTCCAGTTCTGGAAGTCAGAAGTCTAAAATGAGTCAGCAGGACTGTATTCCTTTCCAGAGGCTCTAGGGGGAAGGAAAACCAATGTCCCTGCCTCTTCCATGCTCTAGAGTCTATCCATAATCCTTTTCTTGTAGCCTGGCATCATTTCAACTTCTGTTTCCACAGTCACGTCTTCTCTGACTTCAATATTCCTCCCTAGGGATAAGAACCCCTGTGATTATTTTGGGCCCACCTAGATAATCCAGAGTCATCTTCCCATTTCAAGATCTTTAACTTAGTTAACTCTATTCTTATTCTATTCTCTGTGACCTCAAAGGATTATTTGTGAAAATTTTTTAAAAATGTGTATAAAAGGAAGATCTGTCAGAAGAATGAATCAACAGAGGCAGGAATACAAATAAAAGCCAGGGCTCTGCTGAATACCTTTGAGATTTTCTTCTCATCAGGGGTGTTAACTTGGCTAAAGAAAGCTAAGAGGCGTCCTGACATGCACTAGAATGAACTAGAAAACAAGACTTGCTTTGGAGGCCTGGGAAGTTCTGCACAGCTGTCAGTAAAACTATCTAGGAATGTTTTGCCTCCCAAGTGAATTTTATTGTAATGTGGTCCAGAAGAAAGCTTTAATTTTGGAAAAGAAATTAGAATTATATGTTTAAAGGTTGAGGATAAACTCTGGAATGATGTGTTTGTGTTATCTCTGTGATGCAAATAGCCCATAGGAGGAAGAATGTAGCTGACTGTGGATTTTACATAGTCCCAATAGTATTTACATATTAAAATATATAATATAAACATATTTATATTAAATTGAAATAAATTAACTTCTATTAAATTAATTAAATTATATTATATTAAATTAATTTGTTAAAAGTCTTATGCAGATTGTGTGGTAGTCTTTCTCTAGAATCCTCTTCGTCTATATTGTGATTCTGATATTGGAAATTTCCATAAACTACACATGATATATTTTTCCCCTACAGATACCACCTAGGATTAGAGTCTACTGGGTCATATGAGTTCCACTCAATGTTGGAAGCATTCCATGTCACCAGGTACACAGGATAGAGCTATGGATTATAATGCCATCGTAGAATGAATTTGTTGCTGCCAAAACTCAAGTAAACTTATCAACCTACCAGGAATTGAACTTCTTTTTTCATGCATGGTGGGAATGTAAGATGAAATAATCTGTCCCATACTTTGAAACTGATATCCCAGTATGCTGTGGACACTAGACCCCTGCAAATTCATTGATAGCTGCCTATTAATCATGATAGGGCTTATCTCCCATCTTCTGGATCACATGTGTCTTACCAAGGCTTCCATTGCACTTGCTGTTTCCTGCTTATATATGTTTATCAACATGATATCATCTATATATTGAAATAGGTATGATTTTCTACAGGATATACTCATGGTCCACGTTTCTTCAGATCATGTTATAATAAAGGGTGGGACAGTTAGCAAAGCTTTGGTACAAGACTGGAAGTGAATACTGTTATTCATTCCAAATGAATATTAATTGTTCCTGATATTCCTTTCTGATAGGGATGAAAAAGAACATGTTGGGAAATCAGTGGCTAAATATCATGTACATTAGGTGATGCTAATCGTTTCAGCTAAGATACCAAATCTTCTACATTAACTTCATTTGTGGTTGAGTTTGTGGTAATCTATAGTAGTTTCCAGTATTTTGGTTTTATAGGACCAGACTAGGTAACTAAATGGAGATATGGCGGAGCTGCCACTTTTGCCTTCTTTATTTAAGATGGTACCAACCTCTGCAATTTTATCTGGAATATGATATTATCACTATCTGTTGGTGGTAGAGGGATATGTCAGAAGTTTCCATTTTGCTTTCTCTGCCATTATAGGTCTTACTTCTTAAGACAAGAAACCAATGTAGGGGCATAATAATTGCCAAGAATGCTTACTAAGATTATACATTTGGCAACTAGGGAAAGGGCCATCAGGAAGGAACCAGGAGACACACTCTGAGTTGAACTTGCATGATGACCTCATTTATTACTGGCCTCCCTCTGTTCCTATCCTCACAGAGAAACCATGAAGATGAGATGATTTCTGTTCTTGGGTATCAATGTCAACTCAGCTCTTATATGCAACAGTCAATCCTCAGAATGTTTGGATATTCCTCTTTCCTCAATATATGGTTACATAAGCAAATGGCTATAGCTTTCTCTGGAATGAAAGTAATCATTACAGTGCATAATTGCTGAAGTTCTATAGCATACTTCCTCTTGGGAGCCCAGCCTGTCCTTTATCCAATGGGTTCAGGGTTGGAAAACTGACTCACATCTGGAAATTGAACAAGAGATTTAGACATTATAGAGAAGACTGCCTTAAATCTCCTGATCATTCTTCCCTGAGTGGTTGTTGATGTTACAGATATTGAGCAATACCCTTCTTGGGAGCACGTCTATCTTGACTTCATGAAAACTGCATTATATCAGCCATATCTTTGGCTCTCTGCTTGCCATGCTCCTCTGGTTGCTATTCCAGTTTTGCTGATTATGACACGAATTGAGACTGCCTTGCTTTAAAATATTAAAAGCTGCTACCTAGATTCCATTATATTGGGACCTTGCTATCTCCACTATTATCAGTGAGACCAGTTCTGTAACATTTTCCTCCCAGAAATCATAGTCTACTGTTAGGCTGTAGGTTCTAATGTTGGTGGCTCTCTCACCACACTACTCATTTCTTTGTTAAATGAAGTATGTTTCTGGCCCTGCTGCAGAACATAGTCACCTAGCGGTTTGTCCTGCCTTAACATCAGATATCCACTCTGGCCTTCCCATTTCTCTAAACCATTTCGTCTCTATTTACAACATCTGCCATAGAAATTCTGACATTTCTATTCTACATACAGAGGGCTACCACTTTCTCCAATCTTCTAAGAGACATCCTAGCACCATCTCCTAGGGTCTTTCCCAGAGTGTTTTGTCAGAGTGTTTTCAAAAACAATAGTTTTTTGTATAGGTAAACTCTCCCTCATATAATTGCATAATCTCTCTGAATTCATTTCCATATATATTTTCCCAGTTCCTCTGCAGGACCAGTTGGCTTGGTCATTCGGCTCCTTAGGATATTGTCCCCTTTGTCCCTTCATGAGCCTGTCACTTTCATGGCCAGATTATGATGAGATTATAAGTCTAGTTATTGACCTATTGCTTAAGAGGACAGGGGGAATCAGATCCTAAGGAAAGCACATTATGTTTTACAGGAGAAAGATTTTCTTCAAGCCTAGTGGGACAATTAACCTCTAACAGAGAGAAGTGGACCACTTCTATAGGTCCAAAACATTGGAAGGAACCTGGGGTTTTAATATGTTCAAGGGCTTGAACCCATATGACACTACCCCTTATCTCAGGGTCCCATTTTTTCCCCAATCAGGACTTTGAACATGGCATATCAGATTTGTCTAGGTGACCTGTGCTATTTCCATTAGGTTCTGGTCCTGGTCCCCAGCTTCCTCTGTCCTTAGTATGTAGGAAACAAAAGACTGCTATATGCTGCCAAGGAGATTCTTTAACATTCACAGTTACCTTTTTAATTGATAATAACCCCCAGACTTTAATTTTCTTTGTCCGGAGTATCAATTATCCCTGGAAACAATCATCCTTATAAATATTATTTCTTCTATATTTCTCAAACACCTACTGTGTTGCACCTTCTGTTGCATTTCCACCTACCAGTTTCTCTCTCCAGTTCACCACTGATAAAAGTTTTAACAATTTTACTGATACTTTGTTGCAGAAGCTATCCAAGTTGCATCTACTAGAAGTGATTTGGCCCTTGTAGTCAGCTGGCTGGGAAATAATCCAACCTATCTATTATAGTTTCTTGCTCTTTTACTAGAAGCTACTGTTGAAGGCCAGGTTATCGAAGCAGATTCTAAAATGGAAATTAGCATGCAGGAGGTTTAGTAGGCAGTGCTCCTGGAATTAACACCTGGGGGATGGAAAGGAATCAGGCATGAGAAGAGGGAAAAGTTGGTCGTTAGCTGTCGTCTGGTAAACTCTGAAGCTGGGATAGATCTTCAGAGTTGCTTTGATTTGGGGTAGTGAGCCAAGGCTTAATCCCCTCTATTCACCAGTGAATGGATTTAGGCTGTGCCTGGCATGGTGATGTGACCTTGCATAAGGAGGCTTTCTTAACTGAAGGCAATTTCCAAATGGTTGATAGCTGAAGGTTGTTTGACAGCAGCACTCCCCAAAACTGGGTGAACAGCAGTGTCCATAATATATCACTTGGGGCGATTAAATTGAAAGCCACCAATACAAAGCTGTATCTATTAGTAAACATGATTTCAGAATAGGGAACCAAAAATACATGGCCCTTGTCTCAGGAGAAGCACTGTTGTCATAGCAATAAAGCACAAATGTGTAACCACTAGTACTAGCTCTGAAATGATAAAGCCCACTTGTAAAGTGATTAGAGAGGAAATATAAAGCAGAGGAAAATTCAGTTACTGTACAGTTTTCTCGTGAACAAGACTTTAGCAGAAGCTGAAGTGTGAAAATACCTACAGTTAGCTACATAAAATTTGAAAGGAAATAAAAATCTGTTTATGGAAAAAAAATCTAAGGAAGTCACTCATCAGACACACCTTCATGTGCATTTTTATTATAACTGCTGTTATTACCCTCACCATCTTCACCCCCATGTGCTGGGTGGTGGAAATTAAACTTCAAACTTAGCAAGTGGGCATGTTTTCATCTCTGTGGTTTTGGTAGACTCTTCTGGATAGCTTAGCTTCCTGATTTTACGTGCTGTTTTACGGTCCTTTCTCTTCTTTCACAGAGGGCCTCTGGTGTATGGGGGAGTTTACTGGATCCTGGCTGTCCCCCATAGGCAGTGATGTGTTTGCCATCTCATCCCTGCTGGGGCTCCCAGTATCTGCCTCTTCTCTGCTGCCTCCCCCAGCTCTCCAGAAAGTTCATGGGGACTCCTGGATTCCTTATGAGAGCTGGAAAGCTCTGAGAAACCACCCTCCCAGGCCCACACAGTGTGGCCAACTTAGACTTTTGCAGCCACCCCAGTATCGTATGGAAAAATAGTTGTCCTCAAACTATCTGACACAGTCCCTCTCCCTACCCCAAGACTTCAACTGATAGACAAGGGGTCAAGACATCAATTTCTTGCTGCCTGTTTTCCTTCTCTCCATTTCCACTCTCTTGGAGCTACTGTTTCAGTTCAGAAAGCCTCCCATTTTCACTTCCTGCTCAGTGACTTCCCCAGACATAATATCCTCTTCCTTCTTCTCCAGGCTCATCAGCCAACCCCTCTCCCCTGAATCTGTAATTGTGGAATGGCTGCCAACAGACATGATTTACTGGAAGGGAGATGAAAAACACAATGTTTGATGTAAATTTTATAAATACTTCTACATATGTATCCATCCCTTTTTTATCTGTGTGTGTATGTATTTCTTTTTATTAGCCACCCCCTTTTCGTTTTTTAAAATTTTTTCTTTGCCTATCAATTTTAAATTATACTAGCACTATTAGATTTTACAGTGACCCATTTAAAAATAATAAGGTAAGCTCTATATTTTCTGCCTAACTTTATATAACACTTTAAGTCATTCAAAACCAGTAAAACTATTATACGTGACTTAATTTAAGCAGGATATACAATCAACAGTCCTAAAAAAAAAACTTTTTCTGGTGGGATTTTGTTTCTTTGTTTGCTTGTCTAAATCTTCAAAGAAAGTCCTTAATATACAGTATATATTTTATTACTTCTATATCTATTTGCAAATATATGTACTTCCTAATATTTCCTTTGCCATGTATGTCAAATAAAACCTACTTCTCAGAGAAACTATCATTCCTAAAATAATTTGCTAAAATAATAGACAAAGTACATATTTTCTCTAGTGCCTCCTCAAAAACATATTATAAGCCACTGAGCTGATATCTATAAACAGAGATAATAGCTCAGCTATCCAAAATGCCATCCCAAAATGCTTCAATATGAAATTTGCTGAAACATTTTCATATCTGAGCATCATAAGATGAAGCAAATAAAGATTCTTTTACTTAATGACTATCACTCTAAACAAAACATAACAATCCTTTTTAAATTCTGAACTCCAGTTATATATTTATGTTATGGATAGAGCCACCTGAGGTAAAAGTTATAATTTATTTTTCTTAGAAGAATGTTTATAAGACTATATTCTCCCTTGCATAAAATTTAAAGGGCAAAAAAAAAAAATCAGTTACACCAAATAAGAATGAAAAACAATAAGATTAGTGATATGCACCAGAAGACAAGTTCCATACATTTCATCAGGATGCATTTTCCATATATGAAAACCGTATTTGCTCAACTGGAGATTTTATGGTCATAGTCTTATAAGATGACTTTTATCATTTGAGATTTACACTCAGAAATTACTTATAATACATAGGTATAATTTTCCTTGTTAGAAATCTGTAGTTTGGATTGTATTTTATATATATCAAATACTAAGATCATGAGTGTCCTCCACTAGATGGAAGTAGACCTCAACCTTAACTGCAATTAGGATCCATTAGAGTTGATTGTTTTATATTTGTGTTTAGTACTAATGCATAGGTCACACCCCCAAATGAGTCTGATTCAGTTGGGCTGGGGTGGGCCTGGACACTGGATTTTCCCCCAGGGTTGAGAAGCAGTGCTCCAATTCATGTTGGAACATAATCATATGGGTTGCCCTTATAATATGGGCATTCAATCTCAAGTCTCAAATATTTCTTGAATTCCCAAAGTCTGATTGTCAAATGTTTAAAATCTGAATGGATAGGATAACCATATTGCAGTCTTAGATGAACTATGACAAGTTGTCCATATCATGCTATTTTCATACCACTTTGGCTTTTTTTTTTCAACTTGTTCCCTTACTTTGAACTTCAAAGTGAATTTTAAGATGGAAATTAATCTACAGAAGACATATCAAGGCAAAAAAAAAAGGGTCATCTTCTAAAAAATGTCTAATTAATCTGCTCAGTAATATGGAGAATATGATTTGGTTCTAGAAGGCGATGTGTATACCAATGGGAAACCCACAATTTGCTATGTTTAGAGACCCTAGTTCTTAGGGGGAAATGTCATTGAAAAATTACTTCAGATATAAGTTACATAGATTTCAAGAATAAAACATATTTATTCATTTTCAATTCTGAGATTTTAGTTTTATCAAATACTTTCAGCATAAGGATTGATTTATCATTTGAAAAGACATCAGATGATTAGTGTAGCTCTGACTAATCTCAAATCCTATTCTGAAAACCAAATTCATTATTCCCTCTTCTCTTCTACATGTTAAGAGTATACAGGCCAGTGAAACGCATATAATAAGGAATACTCAATTCATAACTTTAAACAAACATGTTTGGGCTATGTTGTGCCATTCTTCCTTGTTCTCTTATATCCACTTACACAGATAACCTAACAACAACTATCTTTATTGATAAAGCACATATCACCAGGGCTAAACTTGTGGGTTTGAAAAATGTTCTTGTCATAGGGAAATTTATCCCTAGTCTTCAAACTGTATGTTCATTCATATTTTATGATTTTGTTCTCAAAATCTGTGGTTGTTAAAATTGATGTGCTGCACTGGTACACACAGCACGAGCATCCTATTTTTCCAACCAAAAATCTATCACATTGTGAGAAGAAACAAAGTGAGGTGTTGGATATGTGAACACACAGAGGCTTTTTCACTCATTTCTGGGGAAAAAAGAGACTACAGAGAGGCACTAACAAAATGTCATCCTCGACAGTGGCGGCGGAATGCCTTCCTGATACATTCTCAAATTTCCCAGGTCTTCCCTTCTAGTTAGTCAGAAACCAAAAGGATGGAAAAGGGCAGAGCACGGAGACTTGTAAATGCAGCCTTCATTTTCTCAGAGAATATGAATGTCTTTACTAGACAGTGCTTCTGAAACTTGAATATGCATGTGAATCTCCCAGGCATCTTTTTGAAATGGAGAATTGCTTTGATAGGTCTAATATGGAGCTTGAGGTTTTATATTTCTAAGGGGTGATGTTGAGGTTACTGGGCCAATTACTCAAGCACAGCTGCCAATTATAGTCTAAGTCTACAGTTCATAGTGTAAGTTCATTTCCTTAACACACCTTAGAACCATGCCCTTTTCCAAGACCAGTGGTCAAAGGAAACAGTGGGGAACATGGGGGATTTAGGAGTCAATTGTTTATTTGTGTGCCCTATGAATGGGTACATAAGGATGCACCAATCATCCTTAATTAAGTACCTCATTGCATCTAATTAAAGAAGAAAGAATATTCACTTCAAATTCCAATACCCTGTTCTACCTAGCAGACCTTTTGCCATTAAAATATCATGTTTCAAGAGGAAATTTCAAATAGTGATCTAATGAGCTGGTGATAAAACTACTTTCAGCCATTGGAACAGCAGCATCCAGAGCTGAATTAACATTTTGCTGAAGTGTAAAGAAATGGAATCAGTGGTAATAAATTAATAGGTTCTGTCACTGGTGGAGCAAACTAACTTCTTTTTGAAAATTAGCCTTTATTCTCATTTCATAGTAATGGAATTGAGAGAAGGAATACTTCATATTTATTTATAATACTGAAAGAAAAATCAAATGATCAATTCTTGTCTTCATTCCCTATATATTTTTTACTTTCTTCTTTTATCATTTGGAGACTTGCATTGGATTTGATGAAGGGATTGTCAAAAAGTCTAATTAGTACCAATATTTATGGAATGCTTAATATGAGCAGACAGGCACTGTTTTAGGTATTAGCTCAATGAATCTCCATGCAGTTTGTACAGTTACTTTTATTTCCATTTTAAAGGTAAGGAAACTGAAAATTGAGAAACTGACTGTGGCTTACACAGCCGGTAAGTGTCAGAGGCAGGGCTTGAAACCAGGCATTCTGACTGCAGTGCCTAAGCAAGGCACCACTTTGTAATTCTGCCTTGTTAGTTATTTACATGGGTGCAAGCTGTTATTTCAGAGAAGCGAGGGATGCTCCTCAAATACAGCCCCTGCCCCAAGTTCCTTCAACAGAAACCAAATTTACAGATACTTGAACTTATCTTTCACATTCATTGTCCTTGTTAAATGTAGCATAGATGACCTAAAAGCACTTGCCCACTGAGTCCATGAAAGAAATAAAAATTGGTATAAATCCAACTGTGCATTTCCTCTGTGCCTGTAGCAGGTTGCTAAGTCCAGGAGGAAAAGATTCACAATTGTTTGTACTTAGTGACTCCGTGTTCATTATCTCCAGCATTTTAGTTGGACACTCAGATTTCTTTAGCAATCTTTCCTTTCAAGTAATTTATATCTTTGCCACCTCAGCCTTGCCACCCATCTCCTTCTCATTCTCAGCAGAGGTTATTGGCTCTTATTTTTATTTTCCGGTGACTATTGAGTCCATTAGGCTTGAAGTCCCCTAAACCCTCTCACTCTCACAAACATCCCAGTATACCTCCATCCCCCCATCGTTTCTCAGCTTCATTTTAGTTTCCTTGGAAATGATACCCCTCCTGTCGCCGAAAACTTCCCCTGTCCTTCTGCTGTGCATGACAACCCAGCACCCTCCTCTCTGAGTCTCTTCAGCAGTCTCCTTGCTCTGCAGCTTCCATCCCTTCTATGCTCAGACCTCTCCCAACACTATAAACAAAACAAAACCAAGCGAAACTACAGTCACTCTTATTACTCTTTTTAGCTAGTGCTCTATGTCACCCTTCACCCTCATCTAAATTATTTTAAAGAATATGCACTTGCTAACTATCTTTGCATCTTTATCTCTTCTTCTCTCTTCCATCGTAGTATTTATTGATTCTGCATTCTTCAAAAGTCACTAAAATGTCATACTGAAGTTTAATGAACATTTGTCATTTTTAAATTTCCACTTTTTCAGCTTTTGGTATTATTAATTCCTTTTATTTAAAATTCTCTCCCTCATCGTTTTCTAGGATTACACTTTACCTGCTTTTCCCTTGCTAAGAGTGCAAAATGGTGAAACCAGGAAATTAAAGGAAAAACGTGAAGACATGATGTCATATGTTGTTTTGATATTACTCTATGGATGATGACACCAGCCATTTTAATTTTGATAACAGACTATTTCTTTGGGTTCTTCCTCAAAATAGCAGGAAAGGATATAAAACACTATGATGAGTTCCCTCATCCCTACAGCTATCACAACTATTCTATCCTAAAAAATGGGTCCAGTGAAAAATAACCAAAAAGAAGAAAGGTTCATCTCAGGCAAAGTAGTACCCTTGATCCTGTGACTTTTCTTTTTGTACCATTCACCATTATAATCAAGGTCAGAAGGTTTCACAGTGGTGTTTACAGAGTAGCACATGAGATTCCCCACGTTTAGCTAGCTGAAGTCAAAGGCCTCAGTTTGGAAAACAGAAGGAACTTCCCATGAGTTATTCTTCCAATTCCAGCAAAAATCTTATAAGGATTCTTTCCAGAATTTTGCCTGATCTCTCACTTGTAATTTGAAGAAGCCAGTTTGATGTGTTAAATACCTGGAAGATTTAAGTTGTTCACCAATTATGTTTTTAAATCTCCCTATTCTTTCTCAGTTCCCAGGTTTAATCTCTGCTTCAGCTTTTCATCTGTAAAATGAGGGTATCAATAGCACTTACTTGAAAGCGTTGTTGTGGACATTACATCCGTAAATCTATTTCATGTGTTTAATTGCTATTTTCCTTCCTCATTTCCATTAATTACATTGTGGGTCTCAGAACCATAAAAAGGCATTGAGGAACATGAACTTTCTCCTACTTATTAGGTTGATTCATTGTATGCACAACTAAAAAAAGGCAAATAGACACTTTTCATCTTACGAATGATGAAATACTAGGAATCTCAGCCACTTCAATTTTCTCAAGACTTAACAGCAGATAAGAAAGCTGCCTAATGGAGTTGTCATGTGGATTAAATGATAAATTATGTGATGCACTCAGTGTATAGAATTGCTTCATTACTTAATTATGATGAGAAGAATCATCATTTAGTGCTATGATTTCACGTTCTATTTTGTTTACATTAACTGCAGTTAGTAATGGTGGTGACGGGAGTAATAATAACTATGAGAGTGATTTTTTTTTATTCCTCTACTCTGTCAAATTAAAAAATATTCAATTCAGTCTAGTCTGTGCCCTTCCATGTGCTGCATTTTTTTCCTTATTGATCATTCCCGCTGCTCTTTTTCAGATACTATCTCAGCTGATTCATCTTCCCCTCTATACCATCACTCTGGCAGATGTTTCACAACATTGCAAGAAAATTCTCAACGAACTTCAAGATACAATGCTGGGTTCTTTCACATCTATAATCCAAATAAATTTCTGTGGGTGTAAACCTTTCAGCCTCTTGATAATTCTAATGTTTTGAAAAATATTACCTTGTAGAGATTCTAGACTTTCTCTGATTATCTTGATAAATGTGTTATTTCCTTTCTCCTACTTTAGAGGAAGAGGCAGACGTGTGTCTGTGTGTGTGTGTTTGGAGTACAAAAATAGATTTTAAGGGTTAAATATTCAATATTACAAGAAAGGAATAGATTAATACCAATTAATTAATGTCAATGAATTAACAAGGACTTGGTAGAAGAAGCCTTCCTTCCTTCCACTTTTTTATGCTGCTTGTGTAGTACTCTGATTTCTTGTGGGTATTGACATGTAAGTTACTTCTTTGACATTTGGTCAGAATGTTCGTTAAATAGTTACCAAGTTAATTCAAGTTTAGTAATATTCATATAATGACAACTGCCAGTAGCACAAGGAAAGTCACCACAAAAAATCTTTTGAGATATTTTGATAGCTTACAGCTATAAAATTAAAATGAAAAACCGATAGAAGGGACTATCAGATGGAGAAATTCAGTTTTTTAAGAGCAACGTAGCTTTCCCCCAAAGTGAGGTATTTTCCTCCTCTGGAGCCAAACCCAGGAAGTATACAAAACACTCAGGGTGAGGAAAAGTGATTGAATTCTTTACACCAATAGGAAAGAGTAAACCACATGCATTTATAATCCCTTCTGATCATGTATCATTGTATTATATGGGGTGGAATAAAAGATACCCTGCCTGATTTTATTTTGTGTATATCTTTCCAAAGTTATTTAAACATGAATATTCATTACATAGAACATTCATGGAAACAATTATCTTAAAAACTATAAATTTCTTAGGATAAACATTATTTTATGTAGTGAAAATTTTATCTAAGTAATTTTATGGTTATTTTTAAGAGTTATTATTTTAATTAAAAATACGTTAGTATTTTTATTCTCTACATTTCATAAACATTTCTTATATTTGCCTGCCATTTAAATTTTACAGAACACTTTTACTCTATTACCTCCTTAGCTGCCCAACATTTGCACACTGTGCTTCTCAGAATCAATACCAAGGTAATGTTGTTCTAACTTGGTTTTCCAAGTCAGTTTTGTTAATTATTTCTTCATCAACTAATTATACTTGGTAGGGAGGTCTCATGCAAAACTCTGGGCTAAATACCAAGGTGAGTGCTTGAAACACATAGAAAATGAATAAATGAGCAATTAAAAGGATACCACTAGAAATCTTTACAACAACAACAAAACAAACCCCAAACTAGACTTAACCAGGAAGCACCTTCTGTTTCTTGGCATGGAGGTATGTTGGTGGACACTGAGAATCAAAGGGTCAGAACATCTGGAGTCTGCCCAATATACCAGCTTCCATGGAGTCACCCGAAGTCCCTGTGCCACTGCCCACACCTCCTGCAAGCTACTAACCCATACATCTCCTTAGAAAAAGGAGAAATCTCTACGCTCAGAGTCAGTCTCAATCTTCTTATTCTTTTAATATCTCTCCTCTTGAAATCCTTGAACATACAAATATAATTTAATTCGAACAAGTTTTGTTGCATAATCATATTTTCTGTGATTTTCTTTTATATTTACTGACAATGAAACTACCCAGTGGAGATGGAGGAGGACGATAAGTGATAGCCCAGCAGCCACTTCAATCAAGCACTACACTAGGCACTTTAAGATACTTCATTTAATCTCAAATGTAAGGATGATTTCACACTTATGCATGCAGAGCTAGAGACTGTTGAATTTTTGAGAGGTAAATGATCTATGCACACAAGAAATAAAAATTTCAAATACACTAGTACTTGTAATGCAATATTGATAATATAGGAAAAATTACCATTATTCAACTGTTATTATATCTCATATTATATATATTTTTGGATATGTTTGTATTTTCAAAAACTTTTAAATTAAGCTATGTTTAATTTTTGTGATATTTTAAAATACTTTCTTTAGCAATTTAACTTGAATCATTGGGGATGCTAATTAGGATAGTCTTGAAAACACTATGGACTGGCCAATAGGAAATTATATTTTGCAGTATTGCAGCTTTACATGAAGTTTCTAAGTGGCAACTGTGTGACATGAATTGGCCAGATAATTAATACACTTTTAGATACTGAGATAAGATTTACATATTTATAATATATTATATATATTTTATTATGTAAGATAAACTAATGTGTCATTTTGCCAATAAATTGGTGGGAGCCTCATTCCACTGGAAAACACTGGAAGCACATACCTCAGAGTGTTCCTAATTGAGATGTGAAGAGGTAGGGTCTTTATGTGTAATTCCCAGCAGTCCTTGGTCAGAGAGCTGTTCCCAGGGAGCCTTAGTTCCCTGGTATTTCTAACTTGTCACCCATGAATGCAAAGCTCATTGCTGGGTCACAGGAAGTCCTCTGACAATAAGATACAGGTGCTAGATGTGGGAAGTTGATCTGGAAGGAGGGCTGGTGTGCATGCGCGGAAGGGTTGAGAGCTGAGGGGACGCAGTAAGACATTGACAGTACCTGTTACAACTTCTTGTGGAGAAAGTATCCTTTTAAAATTGAGAAATACATTAAAAGACAGTTATGTAATGAATAATAGCATGGTTGTTGGAGGCTGACAGGCCAGGATTCAAATCCAGATTTTGCCATGTCCTGGGAGGTTAATCTTGGGAAATTTACTTCATTTCCCTCAGTAAATTTATCTACAAAAATGGAGAACATGGTACCCATCTTGAAATTTGTAAAGCTTAAATGAGTTAACATCTAAGCACTTAACAGAAAATCTAGTACTCAAGAAATAGTAAATAATAATGTATTCAGAGGGCAATTTGGTTTCTAAAAATATCAATACCCTTAATATATCATTTATCAACATTACCCTAATGCAGGGAATCTCCTCTAGGTCATCCTTCTCTGGCAACTGGTCAACCTGAACTTGAATCCTTCTAGTTGCAAGGCATATAGAGCCTAAGGAGTCTGCTCATTCTGGTTTGGGGCAGCACTAATAGCTAACAAATTCTTTTTTATCTGGGAACTTCACTTTAAGTAGTCTCACAGATTAAGAGGGCCTTAGACATACCTGAAACATTTGTGGGACCTATGGCAATAAACTGGACAGTGGATTACATACTCTTTGTCTAAAAGTTAACATCAAACTAACATAATTGATACAAAAAATCTTCTATTTTTCTGTTCTGGACAAACACTACATGACGTTGCCTATATGTGGAATCTAAAATTGTCAAACACTAGAAGCAGAAAGTAGAATGGAGGCTTCCAAGGAGTTGAGGAAATGGGGATAGGGAGGTGTCAAAATGCACAAAGTTTCACTCATGCAAAATAAATAGAAGATTTACTGCACAGCATAGAACATACAATTAACAAAACTGTATTGCACATTTAAAAAAATGCTAAAAAAGTAGATCTTATGTTAAATCTTTTACCACAAAAGGAAAAATTAAGAAAAACAAACAAACAAACAAAAATAAATTAAGGAAAACCAAAGAGTGAAGGAGGAAACCTTTGGATATACCGATCCCCTCCTCCCCCACAATCTGCCCGACACCAGATGAATGTTATTACTATATGTGCACTTATGTGTTGATCAATTAATACCAATTTGATGGTGAGTACATGTGGTGCTTGTTTTTCCATTCTTGTGATACTTCACTTAGTAGAATGGGTTCCAGCTCTATCCGGGATGATACAAGAGGTGCTAGATCACCACCACTGTTTTTGTGACTGAGTAGAACTCCATGGTATACATATACCACATTTTATTAATCCGCTCATGTTTTGATGGGCACTTGGGTTGTTTCCACATCTTTGCAGTTGTGAATTTTGCTGCTATAAACATTCTGGTACAGGTATCTTTTTTATAGAATGTCTTTTGTTCTTCTGGGTAGATGCCCAGTAATGGAATTGCTGGATCAAATGGTAGTTGTACTTGCAGCTCTTTGAGGTATCTCCATATTACTTTCCACAGAGATTGCACTAGTTTGCAGTCCCACCAGCAGTGTATGAGTGTTCCTATCTCTCCTCATCCACACCAACATTTATTGTTTTGGGACTTTTTGACAGAGGCCATTCTCACCGGAGATAAGTGATATATCATTGTGGCTTTGATTTGCATTTCCCTGATGATTGGAGATGTTGAGCATTTTTTCACGTTTCTTCGCCATTAGTTTTTCTTCTTTTGAAAAACTTCCGTTCCCATCCTTTGCCCACTTTTTGATAGGGTTGTTTGATTTTTTTTCTTGCTGACTTTCCTGAGTTCTATATGGAATCTACTTATCAGCCCTTTATCTGATGTGTAATATGAAAATACTTTCTCCCATTCTATAGCTTGTTTATCTATTCTTATGACAGTTTCCTTGGCTCTGCAGAAGCTTTTTAATTTGATCAGGTCCGATTTATTTATTTTTCTTGTTGCTGTGATTACCTTTGGGGTCTTCTTCATAAATTCTTTGCCTAGGCCGATTTCTATAAGAGTTTTGCGGACATTTTCTTCTAGAATTCTTATAGTTTCATGCCTTAGGTTTAAGTCTGTTATCCATTGTGAGCTGATTTTTGTGAGAGGTAAAATATGCAGATCCTGTTTCAGTCTTCTAGATGTGGCTATCCAATTTTCCCAGCACCATTTATTGAATAAGTGTTCTTTTCCCCAGTGTATGTTTTTGTCTGCTTTGTCAAAGATTAGATGTCTAGATGAGGATGGTTTTATAGCTGTTCTATTGGTCTATGTCTCTGTTCTTGTGCCAGTACCATGCTATTTTAGTTACTATAGCCTTGTGGTATAGCTTCAATCTGGTCAATTGATGCCTCCCAATTTGTTCTTTTTGCTTAAGATTTCTTTTGCTATATGGGGTCTCCTCTGGTTCCATACAAAGCATAGAATTATTTTTTCTAGTTCTGTGAAAAATGATATTGGTATTTTAAAAGGGATTGCATTGAATTTGTAGATCACTTTGGGTAGTACAGATGTTTTAACAGTGTTGATTCTGCTGGTCCATGAGCATAGTATGGTTTTCCACCTGTTTACGTCCTCTGCTATTTCCTTCCTCAGTGTTTTGTAGTTCTCCCTGTAGAGGTCTTTCACCTCCTTAGTTATAAATGTTCCTAGCTATTTGATTTTCTTTGTTTCTATTGTAAAGGGTATTGAGTCTTTGATTTGGTTCTCAGTTTGACTGTTGTTGGCGTATAGGAATGCTACTAATTTCTGTACATTGATTTTGTAACTTGAGATTTTGATGAATTTGTTTATCAATTCCAGTAGTCTCATGGCAGAATCTTTGGGGTTTTCTAGATATAAGATCATATCATCAGCAAAGAGTGATAGTTTGACCTCTTCTGCCCCCATTTGGATGCCCTTGATTTCCTTCTGTTGTCTGATTGCTCTGGCTAGGACTTCCAGCATTATATTGAATAGAAGTGGTGACAGATGGTTATTTTGTGTGGTTCCAGTTCTAAGTGGGAATGCTTTTGATTTTTCCCCATTCAGTATGATGGTGGCTGTCAGTTTGTCATATATGGCTTGTATCATTTTTAGGTTGGGTCTTTGAGAAAATAAACAAAATTGACATGCCTCTTGCTAGATTAATGAGAAGCAGAAAATAAAGCTCTAAGCTACATCAGGAATGAAAAAGGAGAAATTATAACTGATGCCATGGAAATATAAAATATCATCTATGAATATCATAAAAACTTCTATACACATAAACTTGAAAATGTAGAGGAAAAGTACAAATTCTTAGAAACATGCAGCCTCCCTATGTTTAATCAGGAAGAAATAGAATTCCTGAACAGATCAATATCAAGTACCAAAATTGAAGCAGCAATAAAAAAACCTTCCTAAAAAGAAAATCCTGAACCAGATGGTTTCACACCCAAATTTTACCACACCTACAAAGAAGAACTGGTGCCTATCCTGCAAAAATTATTCCACAACATTGAGAAGGATAGAATCCTCCCCAACACATTTTATGAAGCCAACATCACCCTAATACCAAAATCACGAAAGGACACAACAAAAAAAGAAAACTACAGACCGATATCCCTTATGAATATAGATGCAAAAATTCTCAACAAAATCCTAGCAAACAGAATTCAGGTGCTTATCAAAAAAATAATCCATCATGATCAGGTGAGCTTCATCCTAGAGATGCAGGGATTGTTCGACATATGCAAATCTATAAATGTAATTCACCACATAAATAGAAATAAAAACAAAGACCATATTTATTCTCTCAATAGATGCAGAAAAAGCATTCAACAAAATTCAGAACCATTTTATGATAAGAACACTTAACTCTTCTCTTGAACTGCTTGGTTCACACCATGACCCAAGATTTGGTGTAAGTGATAGACAGCCACAGGCTTCAATTATAGCACAAAATTTAGGAGATCATTTCTTTTGTTCACTTTGTTTCCACTTCTAACTTCTTTCTTGGAACCTTCCCATTTTCCACATAAATCCACCAAGGCTTGACCAAGGAATATCTCCCCTTAATGTACTATTTTCCTCAATGTGACTTGAGAGCAATGCATGGGCTTTATTTGCAAGACTGTGTTGTAAACTCTTCTCTTGTTGTATGTTTTTAATCTATCATACTGCAGCACCTTATTGGACCCTTTTTCTACCTGGTAATTATGCTCATCCACCTGTAAATTCCTTCTTGTTCTTGATACAGTTTCTTCTTTTTTTCTGACTATTCCCAATTCTCTTTCCTACATACAAACAGAGAAATACATCCCTGAACTTTATAGATACAAAAATAACTAAATAGAAAAGGCATAACCCTTGAATATAATATCTTTTTACTGGACATGCATTCTGAATGGATCCATTACTCTCACTCCCCTCCTTTCTACAGTCTTGAGGTTTTGACATCAGTTCTTTAAAATGTCCCTTTCCTATACAATATATGTCTTTATTTGCAATCTCCAAATAAATTAGCTTTATGGAGGTAGCAATTTCACATTGTTGCTATTAAATTTTTAATAAAAAACTGAAAGAACTTTTTTTTTTCTTTTTCCATACAAACTTTTGTTACAAGAAATTCATTCATTGAAGTTTAGGGGTGATTAAAACAAGAATGTGGACAGCATGGTGTAAATGAATTAATGTCAAAACTGGAAATGTGGATGGGTAACAATAAAATTCTGTGTTGCTTCAAAGAAGTGAATGGTATTCCTTCCACTGAAGTCCTAGGGGTACATGTCCTCAAGTGAGAAAACCATATGTATGTTAATGTGAGCTGACGGGTCTCTTACAGAAGAGACAGAAAATGTAGAGGGAGTTTGCGCATGATGAAGAAAATCTCTCGGTTGAATGGAATTTAGACTGACATAGCATGTATTTAAAAGTAAGGTAAACAGGACATGAGTAGAAGTTTGGGAGAAGGTAGCGATCAATTGTGGTTTTACTTCATAGGCTGGCCAGGATGGGCAACCGAATGCAGGAGACTAAGAGGAAGGTTGAATATAACAGACGTAAGAGATATACTAGCAAGAAAGGAGGGATTTATATATCAACTATTTCTAACCATTTTCACAGTGCCTGTGGTGATATGCAAATGTTTTGCAGATGCAAGTAGGCAGAGATGAAATTAGATTTTCACATGATATTCTAAACTAAGCCACTTTACCTTTCATGACAAGATTTTATTTAAACTAGACACATCCAGAAATCCTTTTATAATATTGAGATTTATCATGACATCATTTCAAACAGTGGAGAAATTCATAATGTCAATTTTGCATATTATATTAACTTTCATATCATATTTCCTTATCTCATCAAAAGAATGTGGTTACAAATGATTGGGGGAAATCCAGGATATTAAAGTAAAGCCACCAATCCAAAAGTTACTCTAATATTGGCTTGCGATAAATAACACTGCATAAGCCCCCAAAGCACAACAAACTAGAGTAAGTGCATTGGCCTAAGTACTTTTGGATAATAGGCTAGTCCTAGTTTTCCTACTGGTATTCTGAGGAAGAGTATTTGCTATTGCTAACATTTTCTGCTGCACATGGAATAATACCACAGAGATACTTGAGTAATTTATATGTAAATCAAAGGGAAGGACAATTTGGTTATTAAACGTATACACTGGAGGTCTCTTGGACCTGTTTTCCTTGCCAAGATTGAGAGATCTCCACTCACAGCTCTGAAAGTGTCTCCTAGTCCCATCTTAGATGATTGTAGTTATTCTTATTTATCTCACGTATTCAGATGTTTGGTCTACACAGTCATAAATGATGCTGCAAAATTCCTTTGTTATCACATGGCACAAAAACTCATTCTTCAACAACAGCAAAATATGAACTATTTTTTCTCTGCTCAGACTGGATACCAGAACCTTCATACAAATCCACTTCAGAAAGTATTTTCTCGTAATAATGTATATAGTATTATAGAACTAGAAACTATTAACACACAAGCCAATGCTTGTCTCTTCCATATTTTAAAGTGCACTAGGGATCCATAAACTGGATTTTTAAAGAAAAAATTCTTCAAGCCTGTGAGCATACACACTAAATGCCTGCTAGAGTCTTATTCATTCATCCCAGACCTCCTTGAGAAGCGTATCCTTAAATAACATAAGGGCTATTTGTAAGAAAAGAGCTTACAATCTGCTTCATGAGTTAACAAAAGAGTAGAGCTCATTATATTTCCTAAATTGGAGTTTTTGTTCTTTTTCCCCTTTTTCTTGCCCACTGGTTTTTGACCAGAGGTGATTCACCCACAAGGGAATATTTGCAAACATCTAGAGACAGTTTTGATTGTCACACACTCGAGGGAGCAGATAAACAGGCATCTAGTGGGTATAGGCCAAAGATACTACTCAGAATCCTACAACGTATGTGACTCCCTCACCCATCATGACACAGATACATGAAAAGAATTACCCAGTCCAAAGTGTCAATAGTGCCACTCCTGAGAAACCCAATGCTAGCCCTTTACATTTATAATCAGGGAGACCCATAAAATTTATTTCTTAAGTGATACAACTCTTCCTTGCCCAAGAGGCAATGAACTCAGCTTTGTGTACTCAGTTATGGTGGTCTATGCATATTTATTTGACATGAGACATAAACCAAAGGGGTGCTTGGTAAGTTTTTGCATCCCAATCAGTCAGACTATTTGAATGAAATGAGAAGCTGTTTAACTGATATGATCCATTAGCTGCATAGCATATTGAAGCCTATAACCCAATTTAGACATCATATATGGCAGGGCGCAGTATGAGATGACTTTTGGGTTTCTCTTGCTACTAAATGTGAAACTTCTGAAGACTATCAGGGAAGGTGAGGATCACTCTAGATACATGTAGGATAAAGAAGTCCTAGGACCAGTATAATATCTGTTATGTCTGAGAATCAAAGCTCTTTTGTCACCATCTAGAACTTCAGAGGATTTATTTTTGAGGAATAACCTCTTCTCTTTGAATTTCAAAAATATTTTGTAACTCCAGTTGTGCCAGACTCCATTCATCATTTTTATTTTATCTCACCCCTGTTTGTTTATTCCAGGAAAATCATTCTCAAAGGTTTTTCTTGTTTTTGTTTTGTTTTTCTTTTCCTTCTTTCTGCAGCTGGAAGGCCTTGTCCTTTATCTTTCCATCTGCCTGTTTTCCAGCCTTAACGACTTTAGCTCAAATACAACCAAATTTTCTAATTTGATACATGACCATTTCACCATAAATGAGATTACCTTCCTGTGATGCTGTGTTTACAATGGCTCTCTGCTTTTGAGTAAGGGACAGGATCAGAGGCACGTGGGAGGAGGGGCGTTTACATGCCACTGCCCTCCATCTCTGTATTCTGTCTCCAATCCCTTTCTGATACTACTCCAGACCCTCAATGAGAACCACTCCTCCTTAGAAATGAAAGCCTCTAGCATTCTTTTGAGAACACACTGTCGTATATTCTTACCCTTTTTATGTGTATTATTATCTCCTAAATCATATTATAAACATCAGAACTTTATCCTATACCCCTTAGTAATAGGTATATTGCCCAGCACAACTCTATATCAACAACTAATATTTCATGAAAATCATATAGTTATAGACAATGAAGTCCCAACCCAAAGGAAAAAAAATCTCTTGAACTCCTTAGGATGAGGTTTCCAAACTTACCTATGTGAAGTTAAACAGCAAATATGCTTGGCTTATTTTAATAAAAGAGCTTTACAGCCTGCCCCATGATGTGAACATGAATGTGAAAGCAAACAGTTTAAGTTTGATTGCATTAATATTTTATTGGAAGCAGTCTAGGCAAATTGTAGATTGATTGTAATCAGCATACAATCAGTGGCTATAGAAAATTCGGCATCCAACAAGACTTTAGCTTCCTTAAGAAGGAGTAGCAAATTTGTAGGAAAATAATTCAAACTTTTGATTTCCTAATTTAAACTGGATCACTCACTTAGGCAGTTTAGCTGATTATAATTATGAAAACATGCCATGTACTTAGCAGCAACATACACATTCTCCTGTGGTCCAGATTACTAATAGATTCAACAATGTTATTTTTTCAATATTAATGTCAAGGTTTTTAATATATGAAACCACTGACACTGAGATCAAGCATTTTATTTCAGGGAAAAAAGGCTTTATACTTTTTATTCTATCAATATGACAGGTAGAAAAATGATTACTCATGGCTATTGCTTTATTATGCTTTCAAATATATTTGCTACTTTAATTAGACCATCTTGAATTAATATATGCAAATGTAGTCTGTAACCAAAATGCTGGCTCTTGGTATAATAGTGCACTGCTTGAGGCTCTAAAGTACCAAAGTTTGTGCTTTTACAGGAAAATAATGATTATGTCTATTTGACTCAGCTTGAAAAACCAGGAGATCAAGGTGAAGATAGGGTGCTTTCAGTTCCATTAATGTCAGTATTTACTGAATGCCTTCTATATGCCAGGGACAGCGTAAAGAATGGGGGATAAAAGATTAATGAGATGCTGCCGCTCTCAAGGAGATCACTGTCTAGAGGTGAGATGCGGAGTCACCTGGAATAGACATTAAGATAAGAATTGATCGTGAGGCAAGAAGGGACCAGAGTTGGTTAAAAGAGAGGCAAAGTCATTTTTAATTAAAGAGTTTAATTTTTTTAACCCAAGTCAACCACTCCAGAAAAATGCTGAATTTCTCTCCTTCTCTCTTTCCTTTACTCATTAAATTCTTACGCATATTAAAGGCATTCATGGATACCAGGAACAGCCACAAGCATTATTAGACAGTTGGCTTTGACATTGTCTTCCCCCCCTTCCAATACACTGCTACTTTTAATCATAAAATAGGAGATTATTCTTTTCTTTTCTTCTCTCCAATCCCTTACACCAAATCTTGTTATGAGATTTGGTCACTCAGATCCCTAAGTTCCTACCCACCTCCACGGTATAATCCTCACTCCTCACCATCCCCCGCCGACTCACTGTTGTCAGGTAACATTCAGTACTGTCTTTGAAGCATGTCCCATATTATGGACCCTTTCTTATATGCAAACACTTAACCAAAATGTCTCCCTACCATGCCCTATTTCTTCACATCATAGTGTTCTGTTAGGTGAAACCTAGGTAACGTGATACAACTGATAGTGATACATGTTCCCACACTACACATATCTGCTGTCCAAGTTTCTTTGAAAAAATTTTTTTTCTGCAAGTAGAAACTCTCAGATTTTATGATTTTATTTTTTTAAGACAGGAAAGGCATCAAGGCCCAGCCAGCTTTCCAACTCATCAAATAATATTGTCATTCCTCAAATTCATCGTATAGTCAGCCACATGCCCTATATACACTTACGTGTGTTATTTAAGGACATTATATATGTGCAATATACCTCAGTAAGGAACTGAATACATCTTAGCACATGAATGAAAACTAGGGTAAGAACTATTCAATCTAAATGTTCACAGACCTCCTCGACCCAACACACACATCAGAAAAGAATATTGCTATTATATATCATCATTAACAAATATTTATGTATTATATCGCATCCTATTTTAGCCTCAAAAAACCTATTTATAGTGTTCACTAGCAGATGAAATAACTATCCTTCACATAATGTTTCTTTTTCTCTAGGAGTTTCAAGTCTCAGTAGGCCAAAATATAATGTATTTTTCTGTGTTGTGTATGGCAGCTATAATCAATTACTTTCATTACAGTGAAACCAGAGGGTGAATAGTTCTGAGACATAAAATATTTTATATCAACTTGAATTCTCAAGGGGAGCAGTAGGTATCTTTTAATAATTTCTTGCACTTGTAAATTAGGACTTTTAATGCAAATTGGTTTCTGGAAGAAATCCTCCAGATTCTTCTAGATTCATGGTTCTCAACCTTTATAACTCTTGGGGAGCTTTACAAAATTATGATGCCTAGGACATGATCCATATTAATTAAATCAGAAGTGACAGTACTTTTTAAAGCTCCATTGAGGTTAAACTGCCATTCTAGGGTGAAAACACGATTAACCATGCTGACGGACATCTGCCCTTGGGCATGTGAGAACCACTAATGATAAGGAGTGTGCAAGGAGAATTCCCATCCCCATTTAAAAATACAAGAGTGGTTTTTCCACCTGGCTTCCGGGTCCCAAGCATCTTGTTGTATTGTGGGGAGGAGAGAACTATGAGAGGCCAGGTGCCTAGAAGCAGCTTGGTAAGTAGTTAATTCACTAATGAGCAGAGAGAACTAGTGGGTTTGAAGACTGGTAGAGAGAAGGGCAGCCACTGATACTTATGTTTAAAAAGCCATATCTTTAGCTATCCAAAAAATAATGAGATTAAGTACTGATTTTTTTTTTTTAGATAAATTCACAGAGTGATAATAGATCAAGCTCAGATGCAAAGGTTTTTGTCTTTTTAAAAAGATTTGAGGCCGTGCACGGTGGCTCACGCCTGTAATCCTAGCACTCTGGGAGGCTGAGGTGGGTGGATTGTTTGAGCTCAGGAGTTC
>RJWJ010024702.1:0-24588 GCA_004363605.1 Indri indri | reverse complement strand
GCATTTAGGACACCTAAACACGCAACATCATGGCTTAGCCTCGCCTTAAATGTGCTTAGAACACTTAGCCTACAGTTGGGCAAAGTCATCTGGGAACATAGTCGCCTGCAGGGTATCAGTTGTTTGCCTGGCGTTCACACAGCCCAGTGCAGCTGTGGCTCGCTGCCACCGCCTGGCATCAGAGAGAGTATCGTTCCTATTTCTGCTGAGTGGCCTTCGTGCCCCACGGTAAAATTGAAAAATTGTAAGTGGATTCATCATACGTCGAGGACACAGGGTTTACTACACTCCTCCTCCTTAGAGGCCTTCCCCAGGCCTTGCCTGTGCTCTGCACATAGTAGGTGACACCGTAAGTATTTTGCTGCTTAATGTTCCAGTACCTGTGCTAAGCGGCGGGGACGCAACTGTGATCCCGACAGAACTTGGCTGTCTCCTTGCCCAAGCTGTGGACTAGCAGGGCAGGTGGCAGACAGTGAGAAACGAGTACTGGGGTAGCCGTGTGACTAGGGAGATTCACAGGGCACGCGGAAGGTGTCATGGGGCGGGAATGAAGAAAGGACAGTTAGGCTGCCTGTTGAATGGAGGTAGCTATTGACAGGGGGTGGAGAGAACATGTACTATGACCTGAGCGAGGAATATAGAGAAAGAATCTAGTGGCCAGAGAAGCGGGTGGAGGGGTCCAGGGTCAGGGCAGGTCTCTCGCAAAGTACGCAGTGGATGAATGAATGAGTGAGTGAATGAGTGATGTGGGAGACTTGACTTTGTCATCCAATTAAAAATGTTTACTGGCCGGGCGTGGTGGCTCACACCTGTAATCCTAGCACTCTGGGAGGCCGAGGCGGGCGGATTGTTTGAGCTCAGGAGTTCAAGACCATCCTGAGCAAGAGCGAGACCCTGTCTCTACTAAAAATAGAAAGAAATTAATAGGACAACTAAAAATATATAGAAAAAATTAGCCGGGCATGGTGGCGCATGCCTGTAGTCCCAGCTACTCAGGAGGCTGAGGCAGGAGGATCGCTTGAGCCCAGGAGTTTGAGGTTGTTGTGAACTAGTATGACGCCACAGCACTCTAGCCCGGGCAAAAGAGTGAGACTCTGTCTCAAAAAAAAAAAAAAAAATGTTTACTGAGTGCTTGCCATGCGGTCTGGGGATACAATGAGGAAGAAGAAGAACAAGGCTCCCACTGTCTTAGAGCCTGCATTTTAGCTGGGGAGAAAGACAATAATGCACTTTGAAAAATAAGGCGGCACCAACAAGTGATAAACTCCAGAAATAAAATTAAAACATGCTGGGCATGGTGGCTCACACCTGTAATCCTAGCACTCTGGGAGGCCGAGGCAGGAGGATCGCTTGAGCCCAGGAGTTTGAGGTTGCTGTGAGCTAGGCTGACGCCATAGCACTCTAGCCAAGACAACAGAGCGAGACTCTGTATCAAGAAAAAGAAAAAAAAAAAAAAGAAAAAAGTAAAATAGGGTGCTATCCTGGCATCTGGATGTGTGTTCAGGGCTGGGTTGGTGGAGGCTGGCGTGGTGAGCAACAGCAGGTAGGTGGACAAGGGGGCCGTTTCCGAGGGGATCTCTGAGCTGAGACTCGGAGGAGAAGGTCGAGAGTGTTTGGGGTGACAGGAAGAGCAAGTGCGAAGGTCCTGAGGTGGGCACCAAGCTTTGCCTGTTCAGCAGACAGCCGAGGCCAGCGTGGTTTGCATGTCCACAGTGAGGGGAGAGGAGCTCAGTGAGGCCAGGAAGGTGGGCAGGGGTTGATCATGGGGGTCCTCGTAGGCTGTGGCTAAGACTTTTATTTTAAGTGAACCAGAAACTACCAGAAGTCTCCAGAGGCCCCACATTAATCTCAGTGCCCAAGGAATTTCAGGCTAATGACAGAGATCCAGACTTCACCATTGGAGACCTGTTCTTGGGTACTCTCAGGTTGATGGACAGAGAGACACTGAGGAATGTTCTTGGGGGTGGAGGGCACGGGCTGCTGGCAGGGCTGACCAGAGGAAAGACCCCAGCCCAAGGCACGGAGGGGACCATGCTCCTGGCCTGGACCCACGTGGAGCTGGGCCTCCCTGTCCTTTGCAGCGAGTGCAGCGGGGAGATCCTGAACAACTGCTGCGTGATGGAGTATCACCAAGCCACGGGCACCCTCAGCGCCCACTTCAGAAACATGGTGAGGACGGCGCCTAGCCCTGGAGGGAAGGTGTGCCCAGAGCAGAGTCCTTGTAAGCCGCCATCTCCCTGTCCCCCTCTGACCTCCCGCTCCGCAGTCCCTGAAGAGGATCAAGCGTGCTGACCGGCGGGGCGCGGAGTCTGTGACAGAGGAGAAGTTCACTGTCCTGTTTGAGTCTCAGTTCAGTGTCGGCAGCAATGAGCTTGTGTTCCAGGTCAAGGTGAGTGTCCCCGCCCCCAGCCCTTGCATCCCTGCAGGTCACCCAGAGAGGTGAAGGGGTCTGTCTGGGGCCACCTGGCTGGTTTGGGGAGGCCAGAGAGCTGTGAGTCCTCACATGCGTCTCCGGCCAGTGACCCCGTGATGCCGAGAAACCGGCTTTAACTCTGCGAGTACCTGTGTGCTAAGTTGTCACCTGGGACTAGCCCACACAATTCAGGCAATGGGCTCAGAAGAAATAGGTTGTGTTTTTTCGTTTGCTTGCGCCTAGGTTTGTTGGGAGGGGCTTGTGGTTGGCACTGCGGGTGAGGAGGAGGGTTGGTGTCTTGCCTAAGCGGGGGGCAGATGGTGGTCATACCCTTTCAACTCTCATTCCTTTCTCTCCTGTAGACTCTGTCCCTACCAGTGGTTGTCATCGTCCACGGCAGCCAGGACCACAATGCCACGGCCACCGTACTGTGGGACAATGCCTTTGCTGAGCCGGTGAGGCCCTCAGGACCCCCACCTCAGCCCCCCAGGCCCCAGGACTCTCCTGGGGTCAGCCCCACCCCTGGGTCCCTACTGAGTGGTTGTTCCCCACCCAGGACAGACCAGACCTAGGGTGAGCCAGGAAGGGCGCCTGCCCTCGGGCGTGTCATCAGGCTCTGCCTGGGTTGCAGGTTTCTGGACTGGGGTCTCTGGGGTCTAGGGGCCTGGTCTTTGGGCCCTGGTCTCGGATCTTCCTTCAGCTGTGGCTGGGGTCCCGGGTCTCTGGCCTGCATGCTCAGCCCTCCTCTGCCCCACCCCCACTTCCTTTCCCCTGTGTTTGTGTCGCCTTTCTGGATCTTTCTCAGTCCCCCGTCTCTTGGTGTCTGTGTATCTCCTGTGTGTGTGCACGTGCGTGTGTAAACGTCCCAACTCCCTCCATCTGTCTTTCTCCCCATTCTCCCTCCCTCTCAGGGCAGGGTGCCATTCGCCGTGCCTGACAAAGTGCTGTGGCCGCAGCTGTGTGAGGCGCTCAACATGAAATTCAAGGCCGAAGTGCAGAGCAACCGGGGCCTGACCAAGGAGAACCTCGTGTTCCTGGCACAGAAACTGTTCAACAACAGCAGCAGCCACCTCGAGGACTACAGCAACATGTCCGTGTCCTGGTCCCAGTTCAACAGGGTGAGGAGCCCGGGCCCTCAGCTGCCCGCCCTGGCTCACGGGGTCCTGTCACTGCCCGGGGCTAGCACCCCACCCTCTCCCACCACCAGGAGAAATGGGGGCTCCTACACCCCAGAAATGCAGGCGGGGGCTGCGGGAACCGTGCTCAGCCGTGAGAGCCAGAGCAGGATGACGGAAGGACCCAGAGCCCAGGGAGCCAGGATCCTCGGGTTCTAGTCCTAGACCTGTTCACTGATCTGCCAGGCCCCTTCCTTCCTTCCTCTGTGCCTCCATTTCCCCATCTGTAAAATGAGGGGAGGGGGCAGGAATGACTCTAGAGGTCCCATCCTCACACCTCCCACTCCTACCCATGGGCTTGTCTTGGGCACCTGTGTCTAATAGTGAGCTAATGCCAGAGTGTGGGGACCAGTAGGGGTGAGGAATTAGAAGGCTGGGTGGGGACAAGAGGGCACTGAATTTCCTGGGCCACCTGTGACCTGGAACAACACCCCTGACTTGGGTTTCCTGGGGGCCCTCAGGAGAACTTGCCGGGCTGGAACTACACCTTCTGGCAGTGGTTCGACGGGGTGATGGAGGTGCTGAAGAAGCACCACAAGCCCCACTGGAATGACGGGTGAGGAACGGGCGCCATGGGGGCCGGGAGGCCAGCCACGGGCTTGGGGGACAGTGGCTGCTGGCCCAGCAGTGACACTTGATGCTGTGTGCACCAGGGCCATCCTCGGTTTCGTCAATAAGCAGCAGGCCCATGACCTGCTCATCAACAAGCCTGATGGGACCTTCTTGCTGCGCTTTAGCGACTCAGAAATCGGGGGCATCACCATTGCCTGGAAGTTTGACTCCCGTGAGTGCCCGTTTTGCCCACCCACAGCCCCAGGGCCCTCCCTCCCTCAGGCCTGCGTCCTTAGAAGGTGCCCACCGGGAAAGCTCGGGGCTGGGCTCGGTGTGGGAGGAGTGTTGCTTGGAAATGTATTCCCTTTCTGTCATTTTCCACTTGGGAGAACGTAAAATCGCCACCCCGTAGACTCCAGAGCTCCTGGGCGAGTCCTCCGGCAGCTTCAGCCCTCTCCTCTGCCACGACCAGCCCTGTCTGCATCTACTCGCCCAGGTGCCGGGTAGAGTGTTCGTGCAGCGCAGGCTGGTAACAGCCTGGATTTCTCTCAAGTCGGCCTTAAACCCCCACAACCTTGGCCCTCCTCCTGCTGGCAGCGGTTGTGGGAATGAAGTTGTCCTTTTCGCAGCGGACCGTAACCTGTGGAACCTGAAACCGTTCACCACTCGGGATTTCTCCATCAGGTCCCTGGCTGACCGGCTGGGGGACCTGAGCTATCTCATCTACGTGTTTCCCGACCGCCCCAAGGATGAGGTCTTCTCCAAGTACTACACTCCTGTGCTCGGTGGGTCCCACCCCAGGGCCCTGCTGCCTGGTCCCCCTGGGCTCTCCCCCAGCCCATAGACGGAGCCTGTGGGCTGGGGGGGGGGGATTCCCCAGGAAGAGCCCAGGGGCTGTTTCCCCTGTGGGTTTTGGCCCATGGGATCGTGGAGAGGGTTTGAGGGCTCTCAGTTGAGGAGAGGGAAAGTGAAACCCATCCCAGCCCGCTTGTGGGCAAAGCGAAAGCTGCGTGGATTCTCACTTCTGCACCCTGGCAGGGAGCAGGGCAGTGCCTGGACGGTTCATGCCCACTCCCTGCTCTGCTCCCACCTGAGCCGGCCGCCTCCACTCCCCTCCCTCAAACCTCCCCGCAAGTTGAGTGTGAGATGAAAGGGGGATAGGTTTTTCCTCTTCAGCCTGTCGCGGATCCATTGGTTCGGTTTGCTTCTAGTTCGGCGAGGGGAAGGGCAGGGAGAGAGAAAGCAAATGTCCAGAATAGGAACCAGGGGCAGGACTGGCGTGGAAGCCGGGGTCTCGGGGACCCTCAGACTGGATCCATCAGCAGGTGTTTTTTGGGAGTCCTTGGGAAATGTCATCCCTGCTGAGGCCCCAGGGTGGTGTTGGCAGGAGGCAGACTGCAGGGGGGTGGGCTTCCACCCCACCTGGGACTTCCCAGAGAGTTTGGTTCTCACCGCCGTTCTCCCCTCGGCAGGTAAAGCAGGTGACGGATACGTGAAGCCACAGATCAAGCAAGTGGTCCCTGAGTAAGTGTCCGGGGCCCCGCTCTGGCTCTCCTCCCGCCTGTCTTCTCCTCCCCAGACACTGCCGTCCCTCCTGTTCCTGGGCCGCCACATTCCAATCCCCCACCCCAGGAAACCTGACTCAGCCCCAGGGAGGGACCTAGGCTTGGTTGTGCTGTGGCCAGTACCCAGGGCCCAGTCCTGCAGCCAGAGCCCCAGGGCCAAGTGGGGCACGTCATCCTCTACACCCAGAGAAAGACATAAAGATGCCCCCCGACCCCCTCCCCTGACCTTCCAGGTCAGCCCCCCCTGGCCTCCCTGGCGGCTGAGGCTCTGTCCTGCTTCCTCCTGCAGGTTTGTGAACGTGTCCGCAGATGCCGGGGCCAGCGCCACGTACATGGACCATGCGCCCTCCCCATCTGTGTGCCCCCAGCCTCACTATAACATGTACCCACCGAAGTAGGTGGTGTTCCCATGGGGGTCCGCAGGGGAGGAGCTGGGGACCTCGCCCCAGGCTGGCCCCCTGCAGGGCTGGTGGGCAAAGGAATCCAGGGCTCCTCTAGGTCTGAGCAAGGCCCAGGTGCTGGGAGAGCAAGATGAGCCAGGAAAACACACAGAACATTTTGAAGCTAGACATGGCAGGAGCCGGTCCTCACTACAGTGCTGACCAGCTGGGTGACCTTAGGAGAATTATTGGGCCTCTCTGATGCTCAGTGTCCTCATCTGTAAAATGAAGCAGGAACACCTACCTCGTGAGATGGGGTGAGGATTACATGAGACGGTGCAGGTAAAGCATTCGCACAGGAGGCTGCTGTGAGGGCCGGATACAGGCAGCTGTATGGGGTGGCTGTCTGTAAGAGTCAGATGGGAATGGGGTAGAAAACAAATTCTGTGTCTTACTCAGGGTGGCCTGGGCTGGATGTCCGGGTGGCAGCAAACTCCAGTGGGACCACCAAGGCTTGGGAGTCACAAAGACCCAGATTCTAATCCTGACCCCACCACCTACAGCCAGGTGGCCCAGAGCAAGTTTCCTAACATGGCCAAGTCTCAATTTCCTCCTCTATAAAGTGGGGTGAATGCCTACATTACAGGTGGCTGTGATAATTGGAATACGGTGGTTATAGGCCCAGCCCGCTGTAGGTGCTTGGCGAATGGTATGGTGCCTAGTTTAAGTGACTAGCATCGCAGGTAGGCGGGGCTCATTGGCCCAGCCACCTGGCTTTACAGATGAGGACAAGGAGAGAGGGGACATGGATTTCCTAAGATCATTTGATGAGGTGTGAGTAGACTAGGGCGCCTCCCCAGGAGCCAGTGGCTGACCGCTACCCAGCTCGGGGTGGGGCTGGGGGTGTCTGGCCAGGACTAGCCCTATTCTCATGAGACTGGCTTGAGTGGGGAGCAGGAGGGGCTGCCCCCCCAGGGTTGGGGCTGCAAGACGTGCTAGCTGCCTCTGACATCCTTCTCTCTCTATCAGCCCTGACCCTGTCCTTGAGCAGGACGGAGAATTTGACCTGGACGAGAGCATGGATGTGGCCCGGCACGTGGAGGAGCTCTTGCGCCGACCCATGGACAATCTTGGCCCTCGCCTCTCCCCCCCTGCTGTTCTCTTCACTCCTGCCAGAGGCTCCCTCTCCTGAATGTTCGAATCCCACGCTTCCCTTGGGAAACGATATTCAATGTGGAGAGCTCATATTAATTGTGATTTTAGAATCGCTGTGCATACCAATGCCTTCGCAGGCAGCACGGGGATGCGTGCGTTTGTATGTGCTTGTGCACGACGTGTGCCTGCCTTGCCTGCGCGGGCCTGGGTGTGTGCTGCAGCAGCAGCGGCCCATCTTCAGATCCAGGCATCCAGGAGCCGCTGGGTCTGTCTCCATCATGGAAGAGACTGAGCCTCTGTCACTGAGGGTGCTCAGTGCAGGCAAGCCTGTCCCTCCTGTGTCCGTCCTCTGCTCGGCAGCTATCTGAACGAAATTATCCAAGAAGGGAAAGGAGACGGAGTCTCTAAGCTAAAGTCTCACTCCTGAGAAGCTTCGCCCTCCCAAATGTGTACATGTCTATGTCCATGCAGCCGTCCTCACGCACACGTGTTGGTCTGATGGACTCTTTCCCTCAGGAGGGAGGCTGGGGCTCGTTTTTGAGTACTATTTTATGCTTTAGTGAATGTGGACTCCAGACTTTCTGTGACCCCTCTGAGAGTCTGGCCCATGGTCATGTCCTTAACACGGTGGAGCTGGGTTGAGTGAAGGCTGTCTCGGCTGCTCTGAGTTTGTACTTACGCGGCCTCTTGTCCTTGAACCAGGAGGTTGGGCTTCAAGTCTGCCCCCAAAAGTTCCACCAGGATCCCCTCCCCTCCCATCAGGCCTGACCTTCTTTCTTTGCCTTTTTGTTTGCAACCTTGCTTTCCGGAGAGGAGGAAAGGACTTCTCTAGGACATGGTGGGTGAAGAGGGGACCCGGGACTTGCAGAGCTGATCCCTTCCTCCTGGAAAAAAACCGTAGCAAGAGACAAGTGGCCCAGCAGCCACTTGCTGCGTGCCTGCGGAATCTGGAGTGAGGGCTAAAAGCTGATCTCGCTGGGCTCCCCTGGGAGGTGGGACCTGGAAGAGGCCTCCGCTGTTGCATAACTGGCCGTGGTCTGAGGCGGCCTTGTCCCAGCCCCACACCCTCCCTCCGAGGCTGTACGACCCGCAGCCAGGGGCAGCTGACCCGGAGTCCCAGGCTTAAACATCTCTGAAGGGAGGTGGGGATGAGGAGAGGGAGTCTTTTGTAGTTTGTGCAAAGACCACACATTTGTGTAAGTGTTTTTGAATAAAATGTTTTTTTCATAAATCTGTTGTGGCTCCTGGTTTGGGGAGCTGGCAGTGCTGGGGATCCCTGGAGCTGGAGTCATTTTGTTCCTCCCCTCCTGTGTGGCTGATGGTGTTAACTTTTAGCCTGAAATTACAACTCTGCTCCCTTTTCTCTGGTTTTAAGGGTACCAACCACCCCTGGAATACTGTTGGTGCTTCTCAGAAGGCTAAGGCACTAGGTTTGGGGCCACATATTCCCAAGAAAGCAGGGAACTCGAGGTTTTTCAGGAAAAGACGGGGCAGGAACCCCTGGGGAGGGAGCCCCAGGGCCGGGCAGGACTGTGGTCCGGCCTCCCCTCAGCAGCTACCGCTGTAAGCAGCCTCAAAGCTGGGGGCTGAGGACCAGCGCCAAGATGGCTCTCCACCCTCTGGGGCCCGGCAGCTGCCCTCCCTGGCCTCTTCCAGGGACCAGCAGGTGGCATCATCCAGCAGCTGCTGTGTTTTCAAACAGCTGACCCTAAGGGAGGCCGGGTGGAGGCAGGAGGACGAGTCTCCCATTCGGACGCCCTGGCGCCCGCCAAACTGCAGCTAATCTGGGGTGTGCCTGGGGACCTCGGGGTGGGGGCTGGGGAGTGAGGCCCTGCAGGCAGGTTTCTTCAGCGCTGGAGGAGGGCAGGGGCCCGGGGGCTGGCGGGGTGGTGGTTGGCGGGGAGGGAAGCGGGCGGGCGCTGGCAGCACTAATCTCTGCTTCCATCTCTGCTCTCTGCGAGGGAAGGCGCTCAAGGCGCTGGCGTCTCAGGCAGCGCCGGTCTCCATGGCGCTGGCTGGAGGGCAGGGGTGGGGAGAAGCTGAGCTGCAGTGGCTGAGCCCGCTTCCCTGAATTATCGCTGCCCACTGCCCAGGGGCCCATGGCGACCAGCCAGTGAAATGTCTACGTGCTGTCCCCACCGTGAACTGAAGTGATAAAGGCACCAACTGTGGAAGGGGAGGCACTGGGGGCTGGGGTGGGAGTATCTACACCCCAGCCCCCAGAGGTAGCTTATCTGACCCCAGACAGGACACAGCAGCTCTGGGCAGGAGGGGCGAGGGAAGCCTCCACTGACACTGTTGGCCCTGGACTATGACCCCTTGCTCCTCCAGGTACCGGGCTGGTGGCTGACATAAGATGGGGGGCCTGCGCCAGCTCAGGAATGAGGGGCTAAGGCAGCGTCTCCTCTCAAGACCCTTTCTGCTCCTATCCCTGCCCGACCCATGTGTGAGGTCCCCTCAGAACTTGCAGGGGAAAAGGGGGCCTCCACCAGCCAGACAGAGCTGCCATGCTATCGGATGGTTCCTATATAACTTTTATTTCTGGAAGTTAAAGTAGATACAGCAATATACAAAAAAAACAAAAACACAATAATATAAATTTTTACACTATGAAGTATACATTGGAATTTGAATGCAGTGGCCAGGACAGCAGCTTACAAACCACCTCACAGGTAGGTTAAGCGATCCACGGGAATGCCTCGGCCGGGCGGGGATGGAGAGAAAGCGGGCAGGTCCTGAGGACCCTGTTCTTTAAGAGGGGGAAAAAAGTCTCAGCTCCTCTCAGAACTTTTGCTACAATCAGAGTTAAAACCAGATATACATGCTACCTATAGCCATGAACTTGACAGTGTCTGCCCCGGAGAAGCCCAAACCCTTGCCCTAGATCCCTGTGACTTAAACCTAGTGGTAAGCCCAAGTCTCACCTTTCTAGATACTCTCTCAGCGTATGAGTTAAGCTTATCATATACTAAAGAACGTTGCTGGAGAAGGGAGAACTCTGTGTCACACATCAACCCTTTCCAGGCAGGAAGACAGGGATGGCCATGGGGAACCCTGTTCGTCTCAGAGAGAAGGTCCTCTCCTCCCTAATTCAGAAACTAGCTAATTTGGGTCTAACTAATAGAATTCCATGGAAACTCTGATCAACTGAGGCAAAGTGGTTTTGTGTCGCCAAATCTAGCCAAGCCTCTGGGTCAGAGAGGCCAACCTATCACATGCTAAGTGTTCCAAAATGCATGGTAAAGGCAAGCTGAGTGGCTGAGGCACAGACCATGTGGAAGGTGATAGGTGGTTCTGCCTCACCTGTAGGGCCCCTGCGGGAAGGAGACAGCCACCATCCTCGGGGGGAGGCCGGGTGTACACTCCTACATGAGGGGCAGACCTCAGGTTTACAGTGAGCTTTACCCTGCATTGGCCAAGCGAAGGGGCAATTAAGGTGCTGCTGGGAATCACCAAGAAACTGGGGTAAGAACCGTATTCCCTGAGCTCAACTAGACACTTCGCTAGGGCCCCATAGTCTGAGTCACGTTCGACCTACAACTCTCTCCCTCTTCTTTCATGAGGTCCTGAGATCGGGATTCCCAAAGCAATAGGACAAGGGATCTTTAGACACCAGAAGGCTCCATGCCACTCGCACGGTCAGGCAGCCTGAGGGGGAAGGAAGCAGAATCTTCCTGGCCCTGGTAAGGCACCCACAGAAACCTCCCAGGCTCTGAACCAGGAGCTGAAGTCCACGGAAGAAGGGAGTAAGTAAGGTTGTCGGCACCCTCTGCCCAGCCTTACCCACCAAAAGGCCAACATGTTATGGGGAAAATAAAAATATGTTTATAAAAAAGGCTAAAATGCTTAGGTTCTCCCCAAACCTTCCTATTTCAATACCAAAGCCCAGGCCGCAGCTTCAGATGTCTTTTTAGGGATTAATCTGAAGCCCATCTCAGGAATTACATAAATTATCAGCCTTAAGAAAGCTGAATGCTTAAAGCACCAAGGAGGCTGTTAACTGAGTTTTCTTAAATACAGAAAGGCTATGCTGATACAATGTTTTTTGCCCTTTAATTATTCTTACTTTTTTAATTTAAAAAGAAACCTAGGGCTTAGATAGTCTTATCTTCTATTTGGATGTTAGCAAGGTTAAAAGTGCAATGCCAGGAGTATGTAGCTACAGGCAGCCTGTCGCGTTAGCTTACAGAAACAGGCAGAAGGATGCCACTGGCACCAGGAGGCACTTGTCTGACAACAACAACACAAAGCTGCTGAGAAAGGAGGGCAAGGGAACAAAAAACACAAGACATTTCCTTTTCCCCCTCAGCCACCCCCTTCCACATCCCCTGATCACGGTCTCAGAGAGCACATTCTTATTTGCATTTAGATAAAAGCGTATCACCCACATTCACTCATTTCTCTATTTTAAAAAGTGCCCAGATTGCTCAAAGATAGCAGAAGTAGGAGATAAAAAAAAAAAAAAAATCTGGAACCACAAAGTGAGGAGTCTCAGATGATCTGGGGTTTGGCTGTGTAAGGGGTGGCGGAACACAGGTAGGCGCCTCGGTCCTAGCTCTCTGCAGCTTCCGTTCTCAGCTCCTCACATGGGGGAGGTAGCGCACTCCGAGGTCAACTCCATGTCAAATGTGAGGGACTCTGGAGGGACAGACAGGGAAAGCCAGTTCAGTCGCCTGCCCTCTGCAGCTGGCAGGGCACACCCGCAGCCCCTCAGAGGCCAGGGCTCAGGCCACGCTGCTGTCTAGTCTCCTGCCTGTTGAATGCAGCGGCCTCAAGCCACACACGGCTGCTGACTTGAAAGGTGGCTCGTCCAAGCTGAGATGCGCTGTGGCTGTCGAAAGCCCCGTGGACTTCAAAGACTTCGTATGAAATGACAGTACGTTGGGTTTATTGGGTTAAATGTGTTGTGAAAATTAACCTATTTCTAATGTGGCTGCTAGAACATTTACACTTACACACGTGGCATGC
The DNA here is from genome assembly GCA_004363605.1 of Indri indri. NCBI lineage: Eukaryota > Metazoa > Chordata > Mammalia > Primates > Indriidae > Indri > Indri indri. The sequence goes on along the minus strand of RJWJ010024702.1, from coordinate 12,380 downwards.
CTTCCACTCCTGTTGGACAGCGCTGCTCTAGAACCTCCTTCTACCGTTCTGGGTGACCCATTCTTGGCTCTGCACACGTGAGCACCACACAAAGGGGACTGACTTCCCTCGTAGGACGAACGTCTGCCAACCAAATACTTACCAAACTGCCCTCCTGCCGAGGGTTCAGCACCTTCACCATTATTTCCAAACTGCATCAATGAATCTAAAGTGCGGGGGGACATCGGCAGGTCAATGGTATTGCTGCAGGTCGTTCTGTAGGAAATGGGGAGCAGCACAGGAGGGGGAAGGGCAGGGTTGACAAGACACAATGGAGGAAAAAAAAAAGAACAAAACACACACACACAAGCCATCAAACTCTGGTCTCCAACGGAAAAATAAAAGCTCAAGCTTTTTAAACACACAAGGCCACTTTGAGTGCTAAACATAGCCCAGGGGCTTCCAACCCTGCACAGGATAACTCTCACCCCCTGTCCCATTCCCAGGGATAACTGAGGATATTAGAAATGAAGGCAAAGTTGGGCAGGGAAGCCACTTACGGGGTCACACAGATAAACTTGGTCTTCAGGTATGGGGCAGCACCTGGGAAGAAGAAAACGGGGCTTACTGACTGTGGTCTCCCTGTGAGTACAGGGCAGGAGGAAGCGGTCTGCCTCACCAGGGCTGACTTGAAACTCACTCCGTCCTTACACCGAGATCGTCTGGAAACCTCCATCTGCCCCACAGGGTTGCCCACCCTCATCGTATACTGTTTGATGTCCTAGGCACTTGCAGCTTTCAAGTTCAATTCTTCCCACAAAGCTTTCCTGAGCTGCAGACACTTTTCAGCACACCCTTGTTCCACCTGAGCCTAAACTAATGTCACCCATGTGCTCATTCGTTCCCTAGATTATGCAAATGTTTAACCGCTTCCATGTGGTCTGAGGATTCTATTCTGGCCTGGTCATATCTCTCAGATAACTTCTGTGTATACAGGAGCCAAGCCTACGCAGCCTTTGCATGGTGTCCAGCACAGACACCAACATCCCCACATCTTCAGGAGAACATGGAGGCTGCTGATGCTCGTGGTTCCAAAGTCGAGGGTTATGCCTTCTATCAGCACAAATCTCCCTCTATCACTTTTTTAGATGAGGACATTAGAACCTCCTGGTTGGATAAATACATCAAATAAAAAGCACCCTCTATATGCAGGGAAGATGACTTTGTGGTACAGTATAATCCACTTGAGTAGGAGACAGGAGACCAGTATGTCTTCAACAGCTAAGAGACCAGGGGCAAGGAGCTTTCTCTCTCATGCATAAAATAAGAGGGAGAGGGAAGAAGGAGGCGCCAACTGTCTATGATCCCTGTCATTTATAATTCCTGTTCTATAGTTAGAAATGTGAGGACTAGAATAAATAAATTTTACACCCTGAATGCTTGCACCAAGAGGTCAAGGAGGCTTGGGGACACTGGCATGAAATCTGGGAATTCAAGTGAACAAACCACTTAGGAGGCAGGGGGCAGGATGGGTGGGCCGAGGGAAGCACAGTCATGAAGTGTGGGGCTTGGAGAGAAACGGTGGGATCGAAAGCATGATGACCGGTGCGTGCCTGAAGTCCCAGCTATCTGGGAGGCTGAGGCAGGAGGATCGCTTGAGCCCAGGAGTTTGAGGTTGCTGTGAGCTAGGCTGACACCACGGCACTCTAGCCCGGGCAACAGAGTGAGACTCTGTCTCAAAAAAAATAAAATTAAAAATAAAAATCAAAGAAAGAAAGCATGATGGCCATCTGAGAGAAGGCATTGTGGAGCGGCTCTTGGACTGCCATCTGAGGTTATTTTAGGCTAAGAAACAGATTAATTCAGTGCAAAATCCAAAGGAACTACTGAGGCAAGGTTCTAGTTCTATAAATCCAACTGTTTTGGCCCAGACCTGGGGGGAGCTGACGCCCTAGAGAAAAAAAGGGTTTAATTCTCCAGTGATGGAGCTGGCTGAGGAAAACAGCTTCAGCCTGAGATGGGACAGGAGAACCAAAGAAGCACTAAGGCTAAAGGCTCATTTGCGTGTGGCTTCATGCAAGGTTGCAAATGTACTTCATCTCCCTCGTATGTGGCTCAGAATCTCCCCCTGAAGCCATGAGGAAATACTGCGTGGGCTTTCGATGGAGAAGTATGGTGGAGAGAAGAGTCCTGGAGAGGGGATCTCTCTCTGAGACTCTCAGGCCGTAATACTCTTGCAATGGATATAGAGAGGAAAGAGTTGCAGGCTCATCTCCCTGAAGATTCCCACGTTAGCACAGGGCCCCCCAGCCGCACCCCACTGCCAGGCTCACACTGAGCCCTCCACCGGGCAGGCAAACCGCTCGAGTCATCAGTTCCTTTCTCGTGATTAGCACCGTGCCCCTGGGAAAGCACTGATGTTTCCAGGCAAGAAAGGACCTCGCCTCCCAGCCCACAGGAGGGGAGATGGTAATGGAGGATGCAGCCTCAGCCTGGGTGGGATCTTCAATGCAAAATTAGTCGAAAACGACCAGCACTTGGACCTCACTGTCCCCTGCAGAAGGAATAAAAAGTAGTGTGGCAGGGGCTGATAAACAGATCTCCCAACCGAAGCACACGTGGACAGAGAGATAAGCAGCAGACAGGAAGTGAGAGCTACGCTCTTCTAAGCATGAACAAAACTCAGCACTAGAACAAAGGAGAAAGGAAAGTCAATTGTCAATTAGCCCAAATTTCCTCTTTCAAGGCTCATTCTTCCCCACCCCAAGAAATTCCTCGGAAGGAATTCCTTGGGAAAAGTGGGAGGGACATCGGGGTGTGTGTGTGTGCTCGTGCACGTGCTATTTAGACAAAAACAGTTTTTAAAAAAGCAACTGGGGCAGAGAAGGATCATTTTAAAGAGCCCACGACCGGCTCTATGATTAAGAAAAGTTAACTAAAAAACAAAGAACGACAAATCAGAGACTTCTCATCAGGATCTGGACAGAGAACCCAGACAGTCAAAGCAACAAGTGCTGAATGGGAACAGGTCGGGGCTGCCCCTCCACACTGAGGATAGCCACAGAGATCATAAGTTTAACGTAAAATAATTCATATATAACATATAAATACACATCCTCTCACACGTTAAAAAATATCTTGCTGGGCACAGTGGCTCGTGCCTGTAATCCCAGCACTTTGGGAGGCCAAGGCAGGAGGATCACTTGAGACCAGGGTATTGAGACCAGCCTGGGCAACACAGTGAAATTCCATCTCTACAAAAAATTTAAAAATTAGCTGGATATGGTAGTGTGCACCTATAGTCCTAGCTACTCAGGAAGCTGAGGGAGGAGGATCCCTTGAGCCCCAGAGTTAAGGCTGCTGCGAGCTATGATTGTGCCACTGCACTCTAGCCTGGGCGACAGACGCAGACCTTGTCTCAAAAAAAAAGAAATCTTATTTTCAATAGCTGCACATTCTAAATACCAACTCCACGCCCCTCCAGCCAGTCAGTCTTTCCCTTCAAACACAATGCTCCCCGACTCTGGTGTGAACCGTGCTCCAACGGTGCTAACAATCATTTCCTCCAGAGAGTGTTCCTTCAGCTCACCTGACACCACATACACGGTTCAGTGATGAAGGAAAGCATGCTGGACTGAGGTCTGGGTCTCACCCCTTGAAGCATCTACTAACAAGCACTGTGCTAGCTGGGCATCCTGGTGCTGAGGAACCCTGTCCTCATCGTCTCCTCCCAGTGTCTTAGGCATGTTTGGGGCGTGTGTACTATTTCTCCCTTTAGACTCAGGCACTCCCTGTGGGGCAGGGACTAGTGACTGAGTCTTCTCTTGTCTCAAATCCCATTAGTCAACCCAAAAGGCACTCACTACAAAGTTCCTTCCCATTGGGAAGAATAAGGATTCCACAGGTTATGCAGTCTATCCCTGAAGGATCCTGCAATTTTCAGCTTTTCCCAAGAATTAAATGCCAGGAACATGGAAAATCAACAACTACCTGGGTCAGCTTCAGGATGCTCCTGGCTCTCGGGCCGACAATATTTTCCAAACGCCTCCTCCTTAGGAATGTCAGGGTACAGATACACCAGCGGAGACACGAGGATACTGGTAGCGTCCATGATCTTATAGCCCATGATGATTTCAGCAAATGACATGTTGTTCAGCTGCTGCTTGGTATATGGTTCCACCGATTGGATCTGGGTCTTACCTGTCATGGGATACAGGAAGGAAAGATGGCTGGGTAATCTCAGAGAAAACTGCTTTTATCTTGCCTCAACAGGGAAAGACTTAGGCCAGCCTGGCACTTGAGACCGTGGATATCCTGCTCAGTAGCCTGGCACCATAGAAACGTCCAGGCTGCCTTCTAATTTAGAAGAGGCTATCCAGTTGGGTCACAGGCAATAAACTCGAAGATAACCACTTGCATAAGATATATTAACAGAGTAAGTAAGAAAGGCGATGAAGAATAAAAGCTAAACTGCAAATTTCTAGACAAACATCCACCACTGGAGCAAGCAAAACAAACTGGCAAACCAAACCTTCAGCTGCGAGAATTCAGAGGAAAGAAGTCACCCCCAAGTCTGAGTAAGGCAGGGGAGCTGGAGGACAAATCCTCCCACTAGGGGGCAGTAGGTGCTTGGAACTAGTAGCAGCCCTGAGGCTGCAGCACCAGCCACCAGGTGGGGCGGGGGAGCCAAGCTTACCGCTGATGTCCTTCTCCACCCAGGTGAAGGTGACCCCTCCTTCTTTGCTGCTCTCACTGAATCTTAGCAGGAAGGTGCCTGGGGGCTTGGTGCTCAAGATGGCCCGCTCCCGATCCTTACTGATGAAGCCCATTATGTACCTGGAGCCAAAGCGGAGGAACAACACTGTTTGGGCGAACAGGGTTTTCCCCGCTGCTGCTGGCTTGCTGAAAGCGCAGGTGAGACTTGGTTACATGTGTGCGCTGTCTGCCAGACACAAGAGTTTCAACCTACCCTTCATTCCAAAGGGCGAGGATGTACTTTTTCACAAGGTCAATGATATTGTCCAGCCAGACCCAGAAGGAGAAGCCCTTGCCAGCCATGTTTTCCTGGAGAAAAGAATGATGAGAAAGCCAAGGCTACCGCTGCCCCAGCCCTTCCCTTCTTTGGGGCACAGTGACATCACCACAGTCCTCAGGCCCATCTGCCTTCTGGCAAGTCCTGCTGACCAATGGACCAAGAGTCCAGGGCCTTCAAGCCCAGATCCCTCCCTGACAACCTTGCAGACTACATTCTCACTCCCAAGAGGTGACCCACAAGGATTTAACAAGATTTCTTACTTTGCAAAATTTAGCCCATGTGATCTGACACCCTGAATAGTTCACACCAGGTCCTGAAGGAAAAGAAAAGAATAAAGTAGTGAATTTTCAGCTTTGAATCAAGATGGTATTTCTTAAAACAGAACACACACGCATTTGTCCCACAATCGGCCATGACACCACTGGCTCTCATGTATGTGAAGGTCGCCCCCGTGTGCATGCCGTGCACAAACATACCCGCCACGCCCCGATCCCATCATATGCCCTGCCCACGTTTTATAGCACAGCAGAGGCAGTGGATGGTGTAGTGAGTCCCTCTGCTCTCCCCGGCCTCATGGGGTAGTCTGGGAGCAGCAGCACACACTAGCAAGCTGACGGCTGGTGTTATAAGGCCATATTTGGTGGTGGCAGCTTTATTAGGACAAAGCTAATTATAGTCCAGGTAGAACATAAAACAGTCTACTAAATTTTTTTCCCAGGGAAGGAAAATTAAAAACTAGCCTACAGTTTATTGAAGAAATGGACAGGGAATGTGAAGCCTTTAGCTCCACCTTCAAAAACACATTCAAAAGATCTGAGGTTAGACAGAGTGGTAGCCTAGAAGGGCAAGGAAGACAGAGACCAGGAGAAAAGAAATCTGCCTCCCACCTCATATAAATGACACCGGGATGCAAACTGCCACTGCGCCCTGCCTCCCCAACCTGACGCCTTGCTCAAGGCAGATGCTCAGGAAACATGGCCTGAATGAACGGCCCCACAGGCCAGATCCCTTTTCTGAGGAGGGTTGGGGCAGGGGATAAAATGCAGACCCAAGAGTTTCTCCGCCAGCGTAGTCAACTGCTCGATGCTCAGCCCTCGCTTCGTAGTGGAGGAGAACTGCCAGCTCAGTACCTCGGCCACCTGGTCCCACGTTCCGATTGGGGGCTTGGTGAAAAAGTTCACGTTCTGTCGAAAATAACGTATTTGCTCATTCAGATGAGAGATGGCGCTAACGACCTGCACTAGGTACCAAGAGATCACAAGAGGACGGGGCACTAACCTTGGGGTTGTTGGTCAGCATGTTATACCACAGGATTGATGCCCAGGCGTTTGGCATCTGACAGATGTTGGAGATCACCACAACTGGCAAGGAGTGGGTCTGTGGAGTCAGTGGGGAATGAGTCAGGGAGGCAAAGGGGCTGCCTCGAAAGTCTCTTCACCCATATCTTGCAGGGCTCAGAATAAAGGGACATAGCACCAACCACACCTGCTGCCAACTCTAAGTGAGGAGTGTGACTGAGCCAGCTCAACATCCAGCATGGAGAGAATGCTGAACACCGTCCACAGGATATGGGCTGCTATCTCATCACAGTCACTTGCAAAGTCTGCCTTGCTCAAAGCTCGACCCAGGATTCATGGAGTCCCTATTTCTAAGACCCGGAAGGCATTCTCCAAGAATTGAAGCTGTATCTTCCCATGAAACAGAAAGGTCTCAGAAATCAAAGACTAAGATTCCTGCTTTTCCAGGAATATCTTAATTTAAAATTCAAGAAAGTTGGGAAAAGAGAATGTATAAATAACATGATCTCCTGTATATAAAAACATTGGCTGCTAAGACTCTTTTGCCCAAACTTTATAAAGTCAGCCCTAATCAATTTCTAAATATAGATTTTCATCTTGAGTGTGCTGAAAGCTGAGTATACATGTATCTTCTAAGCACTATAGCAGGACTTTATTCTCAGATGAGATACCAAGAATTTTTTGGAGAAAAATAAGCAAAAATAAATACAGTACTTAGCAAACAGTAATCATTCCACCTCCTTTAGTAAAAATCCTACCAGAAGTTTTTCTCCTGAGTCACTCTTGCACACAGACCCACGCTGATTCTGCTGCAGAACTCACCTCTAGGTCGATCTTGAGGCCTTGGTGATATACCTCAGTCTCAAAGGTGATCAGGTGCAGCTCCTCTGTCACAATTAGGGAGGCCTAGAGGAATGAAAAGGACTCTCTTCCTCAGAGAGGATGGCATTCGGTGCTAACAGCCACAGCTGAGGAAAGCTACATGCTATAGCCTTACTACAGCAAGAAGGGGAAGCCACCAGGTGGCCACAGACAAACTGCCAGGGACACACCATGGAGCACACGCTCTCTTCAACACTGAGACCCTCCAATGCTCTGATCGTCAACCTAATCTTTTATTCAGTGTGTGTAATAATATTATATAGATCCAATAAAGTATTATAAAATGTGTAAGGCACAAAGAGTAACAATGAACACCTGTGAAACCACCACCTAGTTTAAAGAAGAAACCATTACCGCTGAAATTCTCTGGGTGGCTTTCCCAAACCCTTTCCCTTTCCCTCCTCCCTTAGAAGTAACTGCTAATTGCAGCTGGGTATGGTCATACAGGCCTGGGCCAGGAGTTCGAGACCAGGCTGGGCAAGACAGTGAGCCCTGTCCCAAAAAAAAAAAAAAAGAGGTAACTGCTATTTTATCTTTTGGGTTTATCATTTCCTAGCTTTACCATATTTATTTGTCTAAACAATGTAGGTATTGTTCAGTTTGGGATGATTGTGAACTCTATACATATGTATTCTCTTGTGACTCACTTTTCACACAATGTGAAATGAATCCATGTGGTTGTGTCTGCAATTTATCCCTTTTCACAGCTGCATAGTATTCTATTGCACGACTAGACCACAAACCATTCTAGTGTTGATGGGGATTTATTTGGGTTGTATTCAGAGCTTACAATCAGGCTGCTGTGACATTTTGTACATGTCTCCTGATACCCATGTGCAAAGATTTCTCTATTGTTAAATCCTGGGAATGGCACTGTGGTTTACAGGGTACGTTCGTTTTTTATAATGCCAAATTGTTTTCCAAAGTGACTATAACAATTTCCATTCACATCAGCAATATAGAAACCCTATTTTGAATGAGTTACCAATGAATTCTCAGAAATGGAATTCTAATTCCTTTTTAAAATACTTTTTCTGATTATAAAAGTCATACATTCAGCTTAAAATGCAAATATTACAGACAGAGTATAGAGTAGCCTTAGATACTAACAGCAGCACTAATACATAAGCACTGTTTGGTGTATATACCTCCAGAATTTTTTAATACATGTATATGAATACACACAGTGTAGTGCATTTTTAAAACAAATATACTAATCAAATATTTTACATCTTGCTTTTTCTAAATAAACATGTTATACATTTTGCATATAGACTACTTCACTCTTTACTGTCAAGTATTATAAATTCAATTCTTTTTTTTTTTTAAAGGACTGCTACATTTTATAGAAGAAGAATGGCTCAGGGGATAAACATCAGAAAAAGAACAGATGTCACAATTTTTTTAAATGACTGATAACTAGTTTTGGGTCGTATTTATCTATTAAAGTTTATTCTTGATACTAAGAATCCAATAATCTGAATCAATGAAAGGCAGAAAATAAATAAGGGGCACAAATAACAAGACAGGCCTTTGTTTGTTTTAATGGTTAACAAGGTTTGTTGCTTTTAAACCTTCTATCGCACCTAAGTGAAAAAACGCCAAACAGCATCAGCTGGCAGAAGTTGGAAGGGGAATTTGGAAAGTCCCCGACAAGGTGCAAAGCTCCTTTTCTGCCAAATGGGTGTGGATATCTACTCAGCAAGGGACTTTCCACTTCTCCTTAGAAAGGAGCTAACTCCCAGACAGTCATGGAAATGCTCCAAGCCAGAGATCTCCATGGCACACATAACTTCTGATCATGTCACTTTGGCTTTCTGAATGGCTACAGCTGAAATAGGCTGCTGTTTCCAATTCTGGGCAATAAGAAGGGCTCTTTCTCTCTCTTTCTCCCCAGTTGCCTTTCATCCCCAACAAAACTTACATCACAATTGGCTCGGCCCCCATTCCCACAGCGTTGCTCCCTCAGGGTCTGTAAGAAAAGGCAAAGCCGTCTGTCACGGTGAGACTTGCCCCTACCCTCTCCCCCTCCCAGGTGCCCTTCATGAAGGGGAGTCCAGGCTCCTCCCACATACCAAGTGCTTGAATTCTGCAGAGAGGCTGCCGTTGTTGGACTCTTCCATGTTCATCACTTTTGTGTTTGTGCCCAGAATGTTAAATTTCCGGGATCTGAATCACAGGAGAAAAACCAACCACATAAGTGACTGAGCGGCCAGAGTATAAAGTTAGATTAAACAGAACAAAAGGAAGCCTCCAGGCTGAACTTACTTACCCTCTGAGAGCTGCAACATCCCCAGAGTCTCTGTTAAGAACACAGAACATTGTTAATAAAATAGGTCCCATGTTTCTTCCAAAAGCCTACTTTGACTACCTGTTATTTACTGTCATGGAAAAACGCCTGTGCTCCTGGGAATTTCTTTAAACTATTTTGTTACATTTTATATGTGCAACATAAAGCCCTATACATGCTTAAGTAGTAAGCACAGTTGGTTGTCTCCCCAGCACTTACTTTCCCCCTTCCTAACAGAACCTTGATTCTGCCCAGGTATCCTTCCCATCTGCACCTGCAGGGGAATCCTGACCATTAAGTTCATCAGAACAGAGCATGCCACAGCAATGGTCCAGGGGTGAGGACACAACCTACATTGTCTCAATCAGACCAAAGAGAGGGAATTATACCCCAACTCAATTTAGATTCCATAGCTTCAGCTGAACATGTGCAAGGAAGCATATGGCCTTAACTGCTACAAGCAACCATGTAGCAACCCAGAAGGGAACTGTAGAGTGCAGGTGACACTTATGAAAGCAGAGGAGAGAGAGAGACAGGAGATCCTGGGTCTGTGAGAACACCATTGAGTCACTGATTTCACCATCGTCAGGACCTTGCCCAAACTCTGCATTTCCAGTTGTACTGGGTTTCAGATTTCCTTATTATTTAAGCCACACTGGGTTTTCTGTAAAAGTTTGCTGTTACCCGTAACTAACAGCACCCCCTCTGATATAGCTGGAAATATTCTTCCTGGTGTGTTTACTCTTAACTCTGTGTTTTTGAATATACAGTTTTTTATATGGTCACATTTCCAAGTCTTCCCTTTTTTAAAAATAATTTTGAGTATTGTGTAAAAAGTCCATCTCCACTGCAATATATTAACCTATGCTTTTGAAATAATAGCTATTATTAAACACAGTAATTTTTTATTTATTATATATACACTTATTCATTTTTAGAGACCAGGGTCTTGCTCTGTCACCCAGGCTGGAGTGCAGTGACAGGATCGTAGCTCACTGCAGCCTTGAACTCCTGGCTTCAAGTGATCCTCCTGCCTTAGCCTCCTGAGTAGCTGGGACTACATGTGTGAGCTACAACGCCTGGAACTATTATTTATTAAATAGTCCATTCCATGTGAGTTTACAGATGAAAACTGATCAATTTTTAAATCATTCAGAAGACATCCTTCTGTATATCACATTTTGGAACCTGACAGTCCTTGTTATTAGGAAGTTCTCCCTCATAATAATACTTTTGTTTTAAACATGTAAATACATCTAGAATTTATTCTGATGGACTATAAAACGTAAAATTCTAAACTTTCCACTCAAACCCCCAATACCAAGTTGTCTCAAACCACTTACTAAATAATCCATCCTTTCCTCATCAATTTGAGACACCATTTTAAACATATTAATTCCTTAGCTAAACCTGAGATATGATTCTGGACTTTTTTTTTTTTTTTTTGAGACAGAGTCTGTGTTACCTGGGCTAGAGTGCTGTGGCTGTCAGCCTAGCTCACAGCAACCTCAAACTCCTGGGCTCAAGCAATCCTCCTGCCTCAGCCTCCCAAGTAGCTGGGACTACAGGCACACACCACCACACCCGGCTAATTTTTTCTGTTTTTAGTAGAGATGGGGTCTCACTCTTGCTCAGGCTGTTCTCAAACTCCTGAGCTCAAGTGATCCTCCCGCCTCAGTCTCCCAGAGTGCTAGGATTACAGGCATGAGCCACCCTGCCCGGCCTGGACTTCAGATTTTATTTCAATGACCAATTAGTTTATTACTTGTCTAGTTACTAGTTTAATAATACTCTAATTTAGTAACTGGAACTATGTGATACATTTTAGTATCTGTCAGGGCAGCTTCCCATGCCACACCCTCCCTCACCCCCCATTTTTATTTATTTAAAAAATTCTTTGGAAAGTAGAACAGTAGTTGCCAGGGACAAATGAAGAGCAGTTTTTCAATGGCTATAGTTTCAGTTTTGCAAGATAAAAAAGTTCTGAAGACCCACTGCGCAACAATGTGAATATACTTAACACTGCTGAACTGTACACACTTAAAAATGGTTAATATGATAAATTTTAAGTGTTTTTCTAACCACAATTTAAAAATTTTAAAAATTAAAGTGGTTTACTATCTTTGCTTACTTTTTCATCTAAGATACAACTTGAAAAGCATTTTACAGATTTTTTTTTATTTTTGAGACAGAGTCTCACTCTCACCTGGGGGGGCGAGTGCCGTGGCATCAGCCTAGCTCACAGCAACCTCAAACTCCTGGGCTTGAGCAATCCTACTGTCTCAGCCTCCAGAGTAGCTGGGACTACAGGCATGCGCCACCATGCCCGGCTAATTTTTTCTATATATATTTTTACCTGTCCGATTAATTTCTTTCTATTTTTGGTAGAGACGGGGTCTCGCTCTTGCTCAGGCTGGTCTTGAACTCCTGAGCTCAGAACGATCCGCCCGCCTCGGCCTCCCAGAATGCTAGGATTACAGGCGTGAGCCACCACGCCCGGCCTCATTTTATAGATTTTTAAAAATCCTATTGACATTTTGGTTGGTGCTACATTAACTGGGATGAATCAACTTCTTTATAATAAAATTAAAAGTCTGCTATTCAGGAATATGATTTTTCTCATCACTGTAAAAAACAGCCCTCTCCCACTAAAATTTCACAGTTTTCTTCAAATAGATCCTAAGTATTTTTAAGTTTATCAAAACCACAATGAGATATCACTTATCTCCAGTGAGACTGGCCTTTATCAAAAAGTCCCAAAACAATAAATGTTGGCGTGGATGCGGAGAGATAGGAACACTCATACACTGCTGGTGGGACTGCAAACTAGTGCAACCTCTGTGGAAAGCCATATGGAGATACCTTAAAGAGATGCAAGTAGAATTACCATTTGATC
>RJWJ010024701.1:0-24604 GCA_004363605.1 Indri indri | reverse complement strand
TGTTGATGTAGTTCCTGAAAGTAAATAATGAAATAAAATTTCTTAAGAAAAGTAGGTGAAGGATGTCAGATATTTAAGAGAAAGTGAAGATTGAACAGTTGAGAATTAGTTAAGTAGTTTTTTAAGTTTTAATACTATTATTTAAAATACCATGGTAAGTAAAGTCCAATATTATGCTAAGATTTAGAGAAAACTTTATGATATGCTATTTCTTCCCTGTAGTGAACTCACCTTTTGCTACAGTTTATTAATAATTAAGTTATTTGGTGTTTGTAGAAGGGAAAACCTCAGAGATTCTTATTTGTTGTATTAAATTTTTTTAATTTCACCAAGAAAAGACTAAGAAAGGAGGCAACTAATTTCTGAGAAGTTCAACATCAGGAAGCAAGAGGTTTTACTCGAGTTTGGGCTGTGACATTGCGGTGCAGAGTGATTTAATGGTCAGGCTAGCTCCACTGTGAAATTCCTTATACTTCCAAGAGGGAGATAAATATATGCACAAAAATTTATCTGCCCATTATGTGTCTTCAATTTTCTTTGTTAAGTATTTCTTAGAGTGGGACTAGCACTATTAGCACTACTAATGATCACAGATGGAAATTCTTGCCACTTTTCTAGTCAACACAATGATAGTATATTAGAGGAGATCCTAGTGGGCTTTGTTTCTTCCAAGATCTACTTTTTCTCTTTGGAAGAAAGTTGCTCCATAATAACTAGCAAAACATGACATAATTCTTCAGGATTTAGAAGAGTTAAACACTATTTTCTTCTCTAAGTACTGATTTAATCAGTTAAGGCTTGAGTGCTGAGAGGATGGCACACATTCCATTGATTATATCACTGAGCAGTTGCTGAAGATGAATTTGTCTGTACTTTCCTAGAATGTTATAATCCTAAAGTAAATTGCAAGGCTGTTTTTTCTCCTGCTATATTTCTCTTTTTGGCGGAATTCTTAGAGGTAACCTAGAATTTTTAATGTGGAAATGTGGTAGAAAAAGTGGTATCCCCCAAATTAGGAGCTCTGGGTTTCAGTGTGGTATTGCCAACTGACTTCCTCTGTGACCTTGAGCAGGTTTCTTTACTTTTCTGGATCTCAACTGTAAAGTGGGGGTTATGGATAAAATAATCTATAAGGCTCTCCACATTTTGAATTATATATGATATTTTAAAATAAATATACATAATTTTAATGAAATGCAGATAGTCCACATGCACATACTGCCACTTGTAGAGGTTATAAAAGGGCAATGATACATACCTCTTGAAATCTAATGTAATCACACTCCATTGGGACAAAGAGTTTATCAGGTAGACTAATCATATATTATATTTGCTGCCTGAATTGGTCAACAATTACTTATGAGTGAATTTATTCATCCAACAAGAGTTATTGAGTGGAAACATTGCCCAGGCACTGTGCTGGACAAAGGTGATATGGACATGATCCTTACCTGCACACACCAGTGGGGTATACAGGCATTAAGCAAATAATCACATGAGTAAATACGTTGTTATGTATTTATCTGTATCTAACCATTAGTTCTATGAAGGGAATGAACTCCACAGGATGTGATGATGGAACCAAGGTGTGGGCCACTTTATATAGGATGGTCAGGGAGGACCTCCATGAGTAAGAGACAGAGCTGAGAGGCTGGAATCTGGATGATGAATAGCAGTAAGCCCAGAAAAGGCAGAGGGAAGTAAACGAGTGAAGATTGCAAGCATGGAAAGCACTTGCTACATTTGAAAACAAAAAGTCCAATGTGGCTGCAAAAGTGAACTGACAAAGTGGTGAGAAGTAATGCTGGCAAGACGAGGAGGCTGGAGGTCCCCCACATGGGACATTTCGAGCCATGAATGAGTTTTGGATTTTATCTTAAGTGTTAGAGGAAACCACTAAAAGGATCTGAGCCAGTAAATAAATCTATCCAATTATGTTTAAGAGAACTGTGATTTCTAGGATGGATTGAGAATGGATTGGAGAGGAATAACAGTGGATATGGTGAGACCACCTTGAAGGATGTTGCTTTAGTCAAGGAGAGAGCCAATGAAGACTTGAATTACGCTAATGATAATGAATAGATTCAACACACCACTAAGGAGGTGATATAGGTGAGCAAGTGTAAGGAAATAAAATAGTTTCATCATTAATAGGCATATGAAATATATCTATATTAACTTCCATTATAGATAACTTTTTTCATGTGTGATACACACACAAGTATGTGCATGTATGTGTGTGTGTAAATTGTCATACATTTTATTGTTTATACCTCTCCTTTTACTTGTGTTAACTAAAAAGATCTATAATTACTCCTGTTTTACAATGGGTCCAGAAAACAGACATATGTCAAAGATACAGGTTTGATGCCCTTTCTGATCCTTCAGAATCAAAAGACCCAACTTCTTTGAAAACTAGTATTGATGTTCCTTCCTTGGAGAAGCCTTTCTTATCCTTCTCAATTGGGTGTAGACACTTCCTCCTCTGGCCTGCACTTCAGCACCCTATACATAGCTGTAATCATTCCTTTGCAGGTTTGACTCTTCCGGAAACCTATGAGCTCATTTAGTGCATGGGCTCTTTTCTATTAATTTGTTTGTCCCTAAAGGCCTGATTTTTTCCTGGCATGTACATTCTGGGAGACAAAGAGATTATGTTGATTCATAGGATATAATTCTTATCTCTCTATGTCTGCTGGTGATAGTGGGAAAAGTGGAGAATAGAAAGTGGCTTATTTGAGTTTCTCCATTTCTGCTATTATCTCTCTGTAATTACTCAGAGATATTGGAAGCTATGACATGGCAATTATAGAGCTTGGCAAGGTGCCATTGGAAGGGCCAAATCAATAATACCTGTGTGGTTCATCACCTTGAGGCTTTTGGAATTGGAATCTCAGAGGGGCTCTAGTCCTGCATACGACTTACTCCGCACTGCAACATCATAGCCCAGGCTTATCTAAAATGCTGGATTCCTAATATTGGGCTTCTCAGAAATAGTGTTTCCTTTCTTGGTTTTTATCGGTGAAAATTAATGGTGATTTAATACCAAAATGGAAAACTGGATGCTGGCACATTCTTATTTTTAAAGTATTAATTAAATTATGTTTTTCTTCATACACAGAAATAGGGAAAGAGATACTGGATATAAATGAAGGGAGATTCCAGAGAATGATTTCCACTCAGGTTCTTTGTGAACTTTCCCTTTCTATTTTATTTATTTATATCAATATCTTCAGCCCTCATGTTCTCATTGAATGTGCCTGTCTTCCATGCCCATCCCATTCCCTCTCAGAAGTCCTCTCGCCAAAATGTCCTGTGAAGATTTTGAATAATGGACATAAGGACTTA
This sequence comes from Indri indri, assembly GCA_004363605.1. Taxonomy (NCBI): domain Eukaryota; kingdom Metazoa; phylum Chordata; class Mammalia; order Primates; family Indriidae; genus Indri; species Indri indri. Next base: position 21,256 of record RJWJ010024701.1, on the reverse strand, counting down.
TTCTCCATCAGAGGGTGTTTGTTAGTGATACAAAGATGATCAGGGGAAGGCTCTGAGCCCCAGCTGTGTTGTGGCATCGACAAAACTGACCTTTCCTGCAATCCTCTGCTTCCAGCCGCTCATCTCCTTGGCACCATGATGCCTCCAGCTGCCCACTGCTTTCAGAAAGATCTGCAAAACCAAAATACATTAGGATGTCAAGGCTTTAATGGGTTACCTCTCCCAGGGTCATCTTTCTTTTCAGGAGAAAGAGAAAAGTAATGTCTTGCTAATGGTAGAATTTCAGGTATCAGTGAAGGAGGCATCTTGGGTTATAGGGGCCTTTGCAGCACATTTAATAATGTCATATGTGAGGCTTATCCTGAACACCCTGGCCTGAGGAGTAGATAAGATGCCCAGTGACATTTACTGGGTTGTGTTATCAGCACTTCATTGACTGGGCCTTGCTCAGCAACCCACATAGGCACAGCATGTACCCCTCTCTATGGTCTCCTGGGCACCTGACTCACCCCTACAGGCTTGTACTCAGAATAGCATATTGAATGAGACTGCGGGCTTTGGAGTCTGACAGCCCAGGCTGTATTTCTTCTCTTTCATTTACTGTATATGGGTACATAAGCAACATTTCCAAGCCTTAGGTTATCTTCTGTGAAATGGCACATTGCGGGTTTCTGAAGACAAAAGGAGATGAGATAATGGATGTAAAGGGCTTCGTTTGGTACCTAGCATGTAGGACTCAAGAAATGCTACCAAAATAAATAACAGACTCTCATATGGTGCTTACTATATGCTGATATTTGCATATATTGAAATCATTTAATTCTTAGAACTCTAAGAGGTGGTTACTAATATCTCTGTTTTACAGATGAGGGAGCCAAGGCACAGAGAAGTTGAATGACTTACCCAAAGTCCCACAGCTAGTAAGTAGGGGAGTTAGAATTTGAGCCCAGAATACTCTGATTCCAGAGCACCTGTTTTTCACCCGTCTGCAATGCCACCTCTCGTATAGATTGAGAATATTACTGTAAGAGTATCAACAAAGCCATTGGAAAACTCCTCCGCATGATCTGAATCCAGGTGAAATGCAGGTCCAACCAGGGCTCTGTAATGCACAGCGATGTGGAAAGAACCTTTCCTACTATGTCACAGAAAACCTGGGCTAGCCTTATAGACCCATAATAAGAGATCTCAGAGATTATCCAGCCAACCCCTTCACTTTACAGAGAAGGAAATTGGAACTCAGGCAGTGCAGGAACTTGCGTGGTCATGGTTAGAAAGAGGCAGAACCAAGCCCAGGTTAGGTTTCATAGAACTAAATCCAAGGTCTTTTAAATTCACTACCTTTGCTCAGAGATTCTCAAGTCCTTTGAATTAAAGGCATTTTTTCCTCCATACCCTAATTTCCTTTTGACCCTGGGTAAAATCTAGTTTGATTGGGTTAAATGGTATTTTTTACTGACAATGTAAAGGATACAAAAAGTGGGGTTAAATAGAAGGAGACCAAGTGCTTAGTAATGGGGTTGAATTAATTCCACTGAGCAAAAGCTGGCTAAAAGTAGCTACTTGGAGGGGTAAGGGAACAGCTGTACCCTGCTGAATGTCAGTCCAATGATGCTGGGCAGTATGTCTTTCTGTTAGTTCGGGTTCACCTAATGAACTTGTTCTGTAAGTGGACTTGTTTTTTTAATATGTTGGCTGTTTCTGCAGGGAAGTGTCTTGTTCCCTGCTTTTCAGTGACTGCATACCTAAAAATGAGTATTGGCAAAAATGAATCTGCAGGCAAGATAAATTTTAAATGGTTGCACAACAAATGCTTTCTCTTCTCCTACAGTAATGCACTTGTAAAAGAAATCAGATTGGGAAAGGAAAAAGCTGTTGAAAAAAAAACTGCTAAGCAGATGCCTACTTTGAATACTGAGAATATGAAAAATGTTTTGACACGAAGCTCTAGATTATGAAAGAGTGCTGATTCATATTGTTCTAGAATCACCAAATGCTTATGCTATAAGGAACCTTAAAGATCTTCTAGTATGAACCCCATATTTTGAACATGAACAAAGGAGAAAGAATGATACACAGCTCAAGGTCACAGCTAGTTAGAGGCAGTCAAAAATCCTGGCTCTCATCCTGGAAATTTTATTGTGAAATGTCATATAGAGTATTGTATTAGTCTTCTCAGGCTACTCTAAAAAAATGCCATAGACTAGGTGGCTTAAACCACAGAAATTTATTTTCTCACAGTTATGCAGGATGGGAAATTCAAGATCAAGGTTCCAGCTGATTTGGTGTCTGGTGAGGGCTCACTTCTTGGCTTGCAGACGGTCACCTCTCAGTGTGTCCTCTCATGTCCTTTCCTTGATTCCTGCTCACAGAGTGTATGAACTCTCCAGTGTCTCTTCTTATAAGGCTTCTAATCTTACTGTATCAGGCCCCCACCCTTATGACCTCATTTAACTTTGAGTATCTCCTTATCGGCCATATTGACCCTATCTCCAAATACAGCCACACTGGGGGTTAGGGCTTCATTGTATAAATTTTGTTTGGTTATCATGGGAGCGGGACTGGTGGCTTTATAAGAAGAGAAGAGAGACCTGAGCTAGCACACTCAGGCCCCTCATCATGTGATGCCCTGCACTGCCCTGGGACTCTGCAGAGAGTCCCTACCAGCAAGGAGGCTCTCACCAGATGCTGTCCCTTGACCTTGGACTTCTCAGCCTACAAAAATGTAAGAAATAAATTCCTTTTCTTTATAACTTACCCAGTTTCAGGTATTCTATTATAAGCAACAGAAAACTGACTAATACAATCCTCATATTTGACCCCTCATTGTTATGACATGGCTGTTGCACCTCCAGGCTCAAGTCTATTTACTGGCATAAAAATAGAAGAAAGGACAAAAGGCCCAAGAAGCAGGCCATCTGCCATCTGAATTTTTCAAAAATTTTCCAGAAGCCTTGCCTGGCAACTTCTGCTTAAATCTCATTGCCTAGAACTAGGTCACTTAGCTTGTCTAGTTGCAAGGGAGTCTGGGAAGGGAGATGACTTTCACTATACCCAGTCACCCCAAACAAAAGTGAATGTTTTTTAGTAAAGAAGAATGAGGAAATGGATAATGTGTAGGAAAGAGTCTGAAATATAAAACGTCCTGAGATAAGTAATTAAGAACCATAGGCTTTAGGGTCAGACACATCTGAATTCAAATCCCAGCTCCGACAATTTTTTGGCCAAGTTACTTTATTTCTCTAGACCTCAGTTTCCTTTGTAAATGGAGATAATTATAACAAAATGAGGGAACAAAGTTTTAGTAAAGATTAAATAAGATGATTGAAATGTAAGGTCTCCCTAAATGCTGTTTTATACCATTGTTTCAATATCATGAGACATTAATTTTGCTTATCCTTCATGGACTAAGTACAACTTTGATTTCTTTTAACTTCAATAGACTGAATGTTCAGGACACCAAGACATTGAAGCTGGTTAAAGAGGTTTTATTCAGCATTATTCCCTATTAAAAATAAGGCCAAAAAGATATTTAGACCTTATTCACTCTGCTTCTAGCCTTTTGCTGAAAGGGGAGTCTTCAGTGGGCCAACCATCCTAGCCTCAACTCGAAGTGCTTCCTTGTGTAGGAGAAGAGATGACCAGGCCTGCAGCCCAGACTTTGTAGGAAATTTACAGCAGACAGACAGGGTGTCCTGAGCCTTTTATGTCTTTTCTTAGAGCAGAGGCTCAGTAGATTATTAAATCTATGTCTCCCAGACTCAGTGTCATTAATTCTTAAATTTAAAAGGGAAGAGAAAGGTGGCGGGGTTGGGGGAGGGACAAACAAATTGCTTCTTTAATAAATTTGGGGGACTCACATCAAATTTCAGGATTTCTAACAGGATTTCTGTATATGTTACACATGCTCTTTCAATCCAGGAACTCAGCTATCACAGGGAGTAAGCACGTGGCCTATGGTCAACTTTGCTTAAGAGCAGTCACTAACACATTAGCATTTTTTATTTCCTTTAGGACAAAAAATTGTTACATAGGTATTATGAAAGGTTCAGTTTCCTTCTGGGAAAATTTCCCAAATACCCCGTACTAGCTATGTTTGGCATGGTATTCAGTTTTCATTCCTCTGCATTTTTATTTCAAACTTATTTTTATTAACAAAGTAATATATGATTATTGTAGATAAATTAAACAAAAAAGATAATAGACATATAAAAAACATAATTACACATAATCCTATCATCTAAGAAAACCAGTGTAAACATTTTTATGCATATTCTTAAAACTTTCTAAATATACATAAATGTATATACATTTTTAAAAATTGGCTTTATATTTTAAATACTATTTTTAACCATTTTTGCACTTAACAATATGACACAAATATTTTCCATAACATTGAATACAATTGCACACCATCCTTAAAAATGGTTGCATGTATTCTTTTTATAAATGCATAATGATTATTTAAACAACCTCCTTTTGTTGGACACAAATTCTTTTTTTGTTTTTGTTTGTTATTGTTGCTAATTATGTGCTGTGATGAAGATCTTCATAACTAAAACTTGTTGGACAAGAAAATTATTTTCTGAGTCAAAGAATATGAACATAATTTAACATAATTTTAATATTATTTGTGGCATTGATATTACGAATTTTCCACCAAAAACATGGGAACAGTTTGTCATACTATCAGCATGAACTCTTGCCAACTCTGAGTATTATCATTAAAAAGCATACACAGTTTTAGTGTGTCTGTGTATGTGTGTGTGTATTTCGGAGTGCTTTTTGTGAATTTGTTGCTAGATAAAATCTTTTCAGTCTTGATTGTGTATCAAAATACCACATAGGTAGGGATAACGAACAGACGTGATAGCACTGCCTCTGTGAACCTGCTTCCTGCATGTGGAAACTTCAATGAAAAAATGCTGTTTTTTTGTGTTTTTTTTGCAAGAATGATGATCTTTTTTGGGGATATTTTTATACCACTTAGATTTTGCCTTCTCTTAATTTCTTTCTTCATTTCGTAAAGAACTTGAGTTAGAGAATCAACAAACTGGGTCACTGTGTAAAGCTCTAAATGGATGCGAGGCATACATATCTGTAACTCAAAGAAGATTCAGTGACAGAGACTCAACATAAACAAATGTAGACTTTCAATGCATTGGTTTAAAGTAAAACACCAAAAGCTCAAAAATGAAAAGACAGAAGAACTTGCTTTGTGCAAATGTGGCAGAAAAAAAAATCTAGGGACAACCTGGACACCAGGTGACCACGAGTGGAGAGTAAAGCACTGCAGTAAAGAAACAATCGCGAGCTTGGGTTTTATAAATGGGAACATGGACGTACAAGGAGCTACAGCTCTTAGATCATTGCTAAAGCTTTATGTCCACTTTCAGATTCTACAACTATAGAGAGACATGGAGAGTATTTCCTGCATTTTTCTATGTTTTGGGAAATTTACAGTCATTACCACATATAATTTAATAATCACAAGTTTTTGAGATGTATATTACGACCTTCATTTTACACAAGAGAGATCCAAAACTTAGAGAAGAAAATACTGTAAGGTTATCCAGCTCTTTATTGAGGATCTAGGATTCAAACTAGGTTTGAGGCTGCATCTGAGGGTCATCCTCGTAATCACCAGGTTCAATGAGAACACCATGCTGAGAACACAACGAAGCAAATGGACAAAGATTACTTGGCCTCAATCCTATTGCATAAAGAAAAACCGGGTTTGTGGTAAATCTCTGTCTTCTGCTTGGGTGCTATATCTGTATCTGCCCAAACTGGGATAGTTAGAGGTGGGGCTAGAAAATTGCTGGTAAAAATGATTCCTTTTTGTTCTCCGTGATTGCCCTGTGTGAGGCAGTTCCTTCACTGACCTTGCGTATAAATTTCCTTGCCTTCTACCACCTGGGAACCCTGAGGCAGGTGATGACTCACTCACCTCTGCCTGACCAGACTCAGTGCTGACTGTGTTAGAAGACTCAGCAGGTGTTTGGATGGAGGCAGGAAAGCCATAACATTTTCCAGGTATTAAGTGGGAGAACAAATCAAATTAAAAGTTGCTAGGAAAGTTTAAAGAAATAGGGGTTGTTTCTCTGCTGGGAGAAGAGAGAGCCGAATTTTGACTTGCAGAAGAACCCTCCCCTCTCCCCCTCACAAAGAATTTAAACCAGCTGATATCTGTCTCCTGAGAATGAAGAGGAAATGAATTTAGATTTTATTGTAAGGAATTTAGCTCAAAAAGAAGAATTTTCTAATAGTGATGGATGTCAAATATTTCAGTAGGTTTCTAGAAGGTGCTATGAAATCACCTTTCTTCACCAGAATTCTTTTTCTTTTTTTTTTTTTATTAGTTTTACCTTTTGTTTATTTATTCTTAAAGTTCAAAACATTAAGGGCTACAAATGTTTTTGTTACATGGATACCTTGTGTAATACTTAAATTGGGGCTTTTAGTGTGCCTGTCACCAGAATAGTGTTCATTATACCTGATAGGTAAGATTTTAGCCCTCACCTCTCCCACTCTCCCTGCTTCTTGGTTTCCAATGTCCTTTACATCTCATTGTGTGCTCATAGTTTAGCTCCCAATTATGAGAGGGTACATGTGGCATTTATTTTTTCATTCCTGAGATACTTTACTTAGGTTAATGATCTCCAGTTCTATCTAAGTTGCTGCAAAAGACATTATTTCATAAGTGAGTATTATTTTGTGGTGCATACATATACCACATTTTCTTTATCCACTCATGACTTGATGGGAACTTAGGCTTATTCCATATTTTTGCAATTGTGAATTGTGCTGCAATAAACATTCAAGTACAGGTGTCTTTTTGATAAAATGACTTCTTTTCCTTTGGGTAGATATCCAGTAGTGGGATTGATGGGTCAAACAGTAAGTCTGCATTTATTTCTTTGAGGAATCTCCATACTGTTTTCCATAGAGGTTGTACTATTTGGCAGTCCCACCAACAGTGTATAAATGTTCCTTTCTCTCTGCATCCGTGCCAACATGTATTGTTTTTTGACTTTTTAATAATGGCCATTCTGACCAGGGAAAGGTGGTATCTCATTGTGGTTTTAATTTGTGTTCCCTGATGCTTAGTGATGTTGAGCATTTTTTCATGTTTTTTGGCCATTTGTCTATCTTCTTTTGAAAAAATTTATTTACATCTTTTGCCCACTTTTTAATGGGATTGTGCAGCTTTTTATTGCTAATTTGTTTAAGTTCTTTATAGATCCTGGTTATTAGCCCTATGTCAGAGGTATAATTTATGAATATTTTCTACCATTCTGTAGGTTGTCTATTTACTCTGCTCATTATTTCCTTTGCTGTGCAGAGCTTTTATGTCCCATTTGTTTATTTTTATTATTGCTGTATTTGCCTTTGGAGTCTTAGTCATAAATTCGTTGCCTAGCCCTATGTCTGTAAGAGTTTTTCTTATATTTTCTTCTAGAATTTTTATGGTTTCATCCTTCCATTTAAGTCTTTTATCCATCTTGAATTAATTTTTGTATATGGTGAAAGATAGGGGTTCTGTTTAATTCTTTTGCATGTGGCTATCCAATTTTCCCAGCACCATTTATTAAACAGGGCTTCCTATCTCCCATGTAGATTGGTATCTGTTTTGTCAAAAATCGGTTGGTTGTAGGTAGATGGTTTTATATCTGAGTTTTCTATTCTATTTCATTGGTCTATGTCTCTACTTTTTTTCTTTTTATTTCAGGATATTATGGGGGTATAAACATTTTGGTTACATGTTATGACTTTGCCTCACCCAAGCCAGGATTAGAGGCATGCCCTTCCTCCATACAATGCTCACTGCATCCATTAGTTGTGAGTTTACCCACCCCCACCTGCCACCCCCCAATGAATATTACTATCATGTGAACACCTTAGTGTTGATCGGTTAGTGCCAATTTGATGGTGAGTACATGTGGTGCTTGTTCTTCCATTCTTGTGATATCTCACTTCACAGGATGAGCTCAAGCTCTACCCAGGATAATGTAAGAGGTGCTAGATAACTGTTGTTTTTTGTAATTGAGTAGTCTTCCATTGTATGCATATACCATATTTTATGTCTCTACTTTTATACCAGTACTATGCATTTTGATTACTATAGCTTTGTAGTATAATTTGAAATCAGGTAATATGATGCCTCCAGATTTGTTCATTTTGCTTAAGATTGCCTTGGCTATTTGGGCTCTTTTTCTGTTTCAAATGGAGAATAGAATTATTTTTTGTAGATCTGTGAAATATGACTTTGGTATTTTTATTGGGATTGCATTGAATCTGTAAATCATTTTGGGAAGTATTGAGATTTTAATGATGTTAATTCTACTAATCCACAAGCATGGGATGTTTTTACATTTGTCATCAACGATTTCTTTCATCAGTGTTTTGTAGTTCTTCTTTTAGAGATCTTTCACATCCTTGATTAAGTATATTCCTAGGTATTTTATTTTCTTTGTAGCTATTGTAAATGGTAGTGAGTCCTTGATTTGACTCTCAGCTTGATGTTTATTAGCATATGGAAATGCTACTGATTTGTGTATACTGATTTTATAATCTGAAACTTTGCTGAATTTATTAATTCTAAGAGTCTTTTGGCAGAGTCTTTAAGGTGTTCTAGATACAAGATCATATCGTCAGTGAAAAGAAAAAGTTTGACCTTCTCTTTCTTGATTTGGATACTCTTTATTTCTTTCCCTTGCCTGATTGGTCTGGCTAGGACTTCCAGTACTATGTTGAATAGAAGTGGTGACAATAGGCACCCTTGTCTTACTCCTGTTCTTAGGGGAAATGCTTTCAACTTTCCCCCATTTAGTACGATATTGGCTGTGGTTTTATATAGCTTTTATAATTTTGAGGTATGTTCATTCCTTCTATACCTAGTTTGTTGAGGGATTTTGTCTTGAAAGGGTGCTAGATTTTATTGACTGCTTTTCATACATCTATTGAGATGATCATTTGGTCTTCGTTTTTGCTTCTGTTTATGTGGTGAATCACATTTATTCAGTTGCATATGTTAAACCATCCTTGCCGCCCTGGGGTGAAACCCACTTGATTGTGTGAATTATCTTTTTGATGTGCTGTTGAATTTAGTTTCCTAGTATTTTGTTGAAGATTTTTGCATCAATGTTTATTAGAGATATTGATGTGTAGTTTTCTATTTTTGTTGTGTTCTTTCCTGGCTTCAGTATCAAGGTGACACTGGCTATGTAGTATGAGTTAGGGAGGATTCCCTTCTTCTTGATATCATGGAATAATTTCTGTAGGATAGGTACCAGTTCTTTTTTGCAGGTCTGGTAGAATTCAGCTGTGAATCCATCAGACTGCAGCTTTTATTTGTTGTAATATTTTTTATTACTGCTTCAATCTCACTGCTTGTTATTGTTCTGTTGTGAATTTCTATTTCTTCCTGATTCAGGCTTGGGTGATTGTTTATTTCTAGGAATTTATCCATTTCCTCTACCTTTTCTAGTTTATTTGCATAGAATATTTCATATTAATAGTATTCCCACATGATATTTTGTGTTTCTGTGGTATCAGTTGTAATGTCTCTCTTTTAATTTGTGGTTGAGCTTATTTGGATCCTTTCTCTCCTATTTCTGGTGAAGCTAGCTAGAGGTCTATCAATTTTGTTCATCTTTTTAAAGAACCAACTTTTGTTTGGTGCTTTGTATTTTTTTTTTTTGGTTTTGATTTCATTTAGTTCTGATCTGAGATTTGTTATTTCTTTATGCCACTAGCTTTGGGTTTGGTTTGTTCTTTTTCTAGTTCCTTGAGGTGTGACATTAGGTGGTTAGTTTGTAATCTTTCTGTCTTTTTGATGGAAGCATTTAAGGCCATGAATTTTCCTCTTAACATTGCTTTTCTTGTATCCCATAGATTTTGAAATGCTTCTGTCAGATTATCATTCAGTTTGAAAAATCTTTTGATTTTCATCTTAATTTCATCATTGACCCGAGGATTGTTCAGTAGCAGGTTGTTTAATTTCCGTGACTTTGTGTAGATTTGAGATTTCCGCTTGGTGTTGTTTTCTAGTTTTATTCCACTGTTATCTGAGAAGATACATGGAAAGATTTAAATTTTTCTGAATTTGCTGAGACTTGTTTTGTGGGCTAACATATGATCTATATTGGATAATATCCCACGTGCTGATGAGAAGGAAGTATATTCTGCAGTTTGGGTGTAGAATGTTCTGTAGATGACTGTTAAGTCTATTTATTCTAGAGTTTTGTTTAAATTCAGTGTTTCTTTGTTGATCTTTTGCCTCAATGCTCTGTCCAGTTCTGTCAATGGAGTGTTGAAGTGCCCAACAATTAAGATGTTACTATTTATTTATTTGGTTAGATCTAGTAGTATTTGATTTATGAATCTGGGAGCTCCTGTGTTAGGTGCATATATATTTAGAATTGTTATATCTTCTTGCTGTATTGCTTCCTTTATCATTATATAATGACTGTCTTTGTCTTTTTTTTGTTTACTATTATTGATTTAAAGTCTATTTTATCTGATATGAGAATAGCTACTCCTGCTCACTTCTGGTTTCCATTTGCATGGAATATTTTTTTCCATCCATTTACCTTGAGTCTATGAATATCATTGTGAGTTAGATGGGTTTCTTAGAGACAGCATATATTTGGGGGGTGTTCTTTCATCCATTCAGCCAATCTATATCCTTTAAATGGAGCATTAAGACCATTTACATTCAACGTTATCATTGATAGGGGAGATACTGTTCTGTTTATAATGTTTAATGATACCTAATTGCTTTGTTTTCTTCCTTGTGTTACTGTTTTATAAGAATTGTGAGCTTTAACTTTTGAGTATTTTTATATTGGTGGGAATTGATTGTTCTTTTCCATGTGTGGAGCACTTTTAAGCATTTCCAGTAGAGCAAGACTAGTGGTGACAAATTCCCTTAGTGTTTGCTTGTCTGGGAAAGAATTTATTTCTCCTTCATTTATGAAACTTAGTTTTGCAGGACACAAAATTCTTGGCTGGTCATTATTCTGGTTAAGAAGACAAAAAATGGGACCCCAATCCCTTTTAGCTTGAAAGGACTCTGTGAGAGGTCTGCTGTTAGTCTGATGGGTTTTCCTTTGTAAGTAGTTATTGCTTTTGTTTAGCAGCTTGTAGGATTTTCTCCTTCACTTTGACTTTGGTCAGACTTATGACTATGTATTTTGATGATGTCCTATTTGCTATGAATCATCCAGGTGTTTGACAACCATCTCGTATCTGAATATTTAAATCTCTAGCAATGCCAGGGAAGTTTTCCTCTATTATTCTCTTTAATAGGTTTTCCATGCTTGTTGGTTTTTCTTCTACTGCCTCAGGGATGCCATAAGTCATATATTTGTTTGTTTTCCATAGTCTCATATTTCTTTCAGTGATTGTTCATTCCTCTGTTCTTTTTTTTACATTTTTTACTGCCTGGGTAACTTCGAAAACTTTGTCTTCAAGCTTGGTGATCCTTTCTTCTCCTGGTCTAATCTGTTAAAGTTTCTGTTGTACTTTGAAATTTCCTAAATGACTCTTTCAGTTCTGTTATCTTTTTTCTAATGTTATCTATCTCCAATGAATTTTTCATTCATGTTCTGAATTTTTTGTTTGTTTCTTTGGGATGGTTTGCTACCATTTCCTCAATTCCATTCATCTTACTTGCCATCTGTAATCTGATTTCCAGATCTGTCATTTCAACAATTTCCTTTTGGTTGGAGTTTATTAATCCAAACTTTGGGTGCGTTGAGATACCCTGTTTTTTCATGTTGCCAGAGTTTTTATGCTGGTTCCTTCTCATCTGCAGTCTTTTCTCTCAGCTCAAAACAGGTAGCCAATATGGTACACATGTTCTCCTTTGCTGTACCTCTGTTGCTCAGTGAAGATAGAGATGCATTCCTGGATGGTGTGCTTGAGTCTCATTCCAGAAGCTTGTGCAGCCAGGAGAGGGGCAATGTACTGTGAGCCTTTAGCTTTGCTGCTCTGGTGTGTCCCTTGTTCCCCTGTGGTTGTCACTATGCTGCTGTGGCAAGGCCAGCCCCTGCCACCAGATGCACATGTGAGATGTGGCTGGCTGGCAGGTTAGGGTAGGCATGTGGGATGGAGGGGTTCTGCTGGGCAGGGTGTGCATACATGCAGGCCTGGATGGTTGAGGTGCCAGGTACATGAGAGGGGCAAGATCAGTGCAGGGTGTGGTGCAGGGTATAACAGGTATACAGGGGATAGTGGCCCCATAGGCCCACAAGACATGGAAGGGCGTGAGCCCTCAGGTGTAGCGTGCTAGTGGGTCACAATTCACATGCAGGGTAGAGCCAGGACCCAGGACAGAGCAGACTCATGAGGCAGGGTACCTATGCAGAGTGGAGCAGGTCTGCAGGGCACAGTGCTCACATGTGCTTGCAGGTCAAGGAGGCCATGTAGCAGGGCATACGCAGGGCTCTGTGCCAAAGGCACATGAGCAGGATGGCATGGGTCTGTGGCATGCTGTTCACTCAGATCCAAAGGCTGCAGCTGCACTGGCTTTCATCCTGCTTGGGGTCTTTCAGTCAGTGGCAGTGGTAATGGGTGTTGACGGCTATGGTGCTTGCTCCACCCAGGTCCCATAGGAAGTATGATTAAGGGGGATCCCCCAGGCCACAGCAGCAGGTGCTGGGAGGCAGCAGCAGGGGTGCATGTCACCTGACCATGGGGCACACACAAGTGATAGGATTCCCTGCTTCCTTCCCACCTGGCAGGGGTAAGGGGGAGGCAGCAGTCACAGATTTGACCCCTGGGCAAAAGTAGCATTCTGGGATTGGATGTTACAGTGGCACCAGCTGCAGTGCCCTACCTTTTATTTTTTACTATTAATTTTTTAAAATTTTCAATTTTAATTTTATGGATATGTAATAGTTGTACATATTAATGTGGTGCATTTGATGTTCTGATATAAGCATACAATTTGTAATGATCAAGTCAGGGTAACTGGTATATTCATCACCTCAGGCATTTATCATTTCTTTGTGTTAGGAACATTACAATTCCACTCTTCTAGTTATTTTGAAACATACAATATTTTTAAACTATACTTGCTCTATTTTGCTGCCAAACATTGGATATTATTCCTTTTGTCTAACTGTATTTTTGCACCCATTAACTATCTCCTCTTTATAACCTTCCCCCACTACCCTTCCTAGCCTCTGGAAACCATTATTCTCTCTATCTCCATGAGATCAATTTTTAGCTCCCCTGCATGAGTGAGAACATGTGATATTTGTCTTTCTGTGCCTGGTTTCTCTTAATATAATGTCCTCCAGTTCCATCAATGTTGTTGCAAATGACATGATTTCATTCTTTTTTATAGCTGAATAATATTTCATAGTATACACATACATTTTCTTTATCCATTCATTCTAGCAAAATTGTTCTTCAAACATGAAGGAGAAATAAAGACTTTACTAGAATATTTTCTTTGTTCAAGATATGCCAGGAGGCAGACTAGTCAGTTGCTAGAGACTGGTCTATAACCAAAGGAACCAGACCTGGATTTACCGTTAGAGGAGACTGGGTATACATGAAATAAGGCAGGAATTAATAGTGTCTAGTGCACAAGACGAGTGGATATTCCAAAGTAAAAACATTCCTTTTTTAAGAAAAGTGAATGAATATCTATATATTTTCCAAGTATGAATGTTTCCCTTTATATAATTGATGTGTAGACATGTAAAAATGAGCAAAGTTGAATGCAATTGTTTCACCAAGAAGGTATATGAAGATGCAATAACAGGATTTGAACTGAGTTCCACATGATGGTTGCAATGTGACTGTCACCACCAAATGAAGCTCATATTATTTCTTAAATATGTCCCCCATATTTTAGAAGTAGAAGGAAAAAAATCAATATAAGACCTAGTTTTCAGTGCCTATTTTTTTACCTGTATGATGTCATTTCATACAAGTGGTTATGAAATCCAATACAATTTTATTTCATGACTAAGTGAAACTTAACTACCGAATCACTACAAATCAATCTTTTACAAATGAATTTCTGTTGACTTGGCTGGATAATTATCATTATTTGACTTTTTGAAATCATATGTAACTTAGAAAACTCTGACTTGTAGCCATTGTTTTTTCTCTTCTGAAACAGTTTCAATTTTTACCCCCATTTTGAGTGCCTCTCTTGACTTTACCCTTATATAGACAATAATGCCCACTTCTACTATTTTAAAATACTTTTATTATCATTCAAATATTATAATAGGGATTTCTTCGTAAACCTCATGTTCTCCCTCATAAATATCCCCATCAATTCTGTCTAGAAGCTTAGTTTAGAGAATATCTGGATTTACTCTCTGTAAATCATTTTTGTCATATAACTAAGATAAAAATTAAGGTTATTCAACATAGTACGTTTTATATTTTATGGACTTTGTCACATGCCGCTATCCCCTTTCTTTCATACTCTCTAGGCTTTAGGCAACATCACAACAGTGATTAAGTCTGTTATAAAATCTGTTAGGATGTCACAACATGTAGCACATTTCCACTTTGCTATCTGGTAGTGGTGTGCCAGATGCCTCACTAGAGATCTTTATACAGTGTCGTTCTATAAATCATGAACCTTCTGCTCCAGTGGGACTCCTCTCCTCATTGCCTCTAAAAATACAGCTTGAAGATTCACATTCACTCCCATTCACCCTGAATGCCAACCTCTTGCTCACATTCTTCCAGACCCAGTTTCAGTACTGCTTTTCCCAAGAGGTGTTCTCTGATCATCCCTGTTCTCTTATCCCAAAATCTAGCATTATGGTATTTTTCACTTCTCACATAGCATATATGGCTCAGTATTGTTGTGGTATTTTGTGTGCTTGTGTTGTGCCCTCACACTTATGTTTTAAGTTCACAGAGGAAGCAGCATAAAATGGAGTTTATGAGTAAGAACTTCTTAAATAGATGTTAAATCCTAGATCTGCCACTGCGTCCCCTTGGGCAAGTTCCTTAACCTCTTTGAGCTTCCATGTCCTCCCCTGTAAAAGAGGGGTTATAACTTCTATATGAAGTCATGGTGATGAATAAATGAAATGCTTAGGTGTTTAGCCCGGTGTGAGACATCGTAAATATTCATCAGATTGAAGGCAGAGCCAATGTCCAATATTTCTTGGCAACTCTTAAAGGGCAGAGCACAGGGATTTTTTTTCAGGTTAAGAGTTCAATTAAATATTTGCTTATTGAAGGAAAATAAGTAACTTTCTACCAGCCGTGAGTGTTTACAGATACATGGCCTTTTTATTTTTTAGGGTTTTATTATAATTCGCTTTCCTATATATTCACAACTTTCTTCAAGGCTGCAGATACTAGATACAAAGAAGTTATCTGAATAAATTCTTCAATATGAGGACAGGCAAGAAAATGCCTGAGTGGCAGAATGTGAGGGAGGGGCAAGAAGGTGGGCTCATGACAGAGTGTATTATTTTCAGTCTGACATTGTTTGCTCATGATCTGGTAGACAGCCAAAGAGTACATGTCACCTGGTTTCTTTCTATTTATGGAAAATATGTTTATATTTGAAGTGTCAGAAAAAGTGGCACTTTCTTTTTTTTTTATTGTTTGTTATTATAGGGGTACAGATGTTTAGGTTATGTATGTTGCCCTTGCCCCCGCTTCTCCCCAAGTCCCAGTCCCAAGCGTGTCCATCTCTCGGAGGAGGGGATGGATGTATGCAAGTGGCACTTTCTTTAGGCAGTTTTCCTGATTCCTAATCCATAGCACCTCTATTAGATACTTGTACTTGTCCTTGTCATGTCATTAGTTCTGTTGTCAGTAAATTAAAGTAAAGCAGTGTTAAGCTCAATGGGGGTGGTTTCCCTTTCATTTCTTATGCTGTTGACATCTAGTACTATGATCAATATAATGGGTACAATAGGGTTGTTTTGACAACCAAATAAGATAATGTTGACAAGCGTAATTTTTAAAGTATAAAGATTTATAAAAGTACAAGTTATTATTGTTCTTTGTACATTAGGGCTACTGTCATGGAAATTTATATGTGAGTCTGGAGCCTTTTAAACATCATGAGAGAAACATGCAGTCTAAACATAGTTCAATGTTTAGTCCAATGTAATACTTAGCTCTGTATCAATTTGTACAGTTAAGAATTGCCGTCCAAACAAGAACACGTATATTCAGAAATTAGGACAAACATTTCATGCAATCAATTGACCTATTTGGACATTTTAAATTATGGAAACATGCACGTTTAATTGCTTTTTGTTATTAGGAGAAATAAGCAGTAACCTAGGAGTCAGAGCGTGTAGAACTGCCCCAGTTCTAACATCAACAAGCCTCATGCCCATTCACGACAATTTTACCTGTCTGTGCCTCAAATTCCTCGCCCATAAACTGAGGGGTTTGGACCTAGTATGTCTAAGGCCTTTACTAGATTTAAAACACAAGGATTTTCTCATTCTAATGCAAAGAACATTCTTGCTCATTTAACCTGCAGATGTTTTGATAAAGAAGCAAAATCATTTTTATGATTGAAGTGCAAGGGTGGGCCCCTGAGCAGTAAAGTCATTCTCCCTGTAACATAATCTTCTGACAGACTGGCAGTGACTTTCGCTGCGAGAGTCTGCTGGTGATGTCTATTTACCTTGCAGATTCCTGAACCTGCATTTATTGTAAGAAAGAAGCATCTGACTTCCTTCCTCATGCCCCCTTCTGCAGATGAAGGAGGCATTCACTTGCCAGCTGCAGTGTTCTCCCTTATAATCAGTCAGTGTCTCTTGTCTGGGCTGTGACATGTTTCCACAGTCCATGGAACTGAAGAATTTTGTGATGTGTTAATGCTTCCGTTTGGGCTTCACTGGACTGAATTAGGTCACTGAAAGTGGTTGAATTAAGAGGAAAATACATTAATTTGATCATTTAATCTTATAAAAAAGGAAATAAGAAAGCTTTCCTTTCAAACATACAGGAATATCTTATTAGGTTTCATTACAATGCTCATGAAACTTTTATAGACATTGAAATTTAAGTCTTAAGTCCTTTTTGAATACTATCATTTAAAAAAAGTATTTGGACTAAATAATGGTTGCATTTACCTGATATTTATCTTAAAAATTTTTGAAAACCACAACCAAATTGTCCACTAAAAGTTTGAACTGTGTTCACCAAGAATGAATATATTTTTATCTTGCCATATTGAGTATTATTTATTTTTGAAATTCTGGCATTCTAATAGTGTCTTGTTTTAAAGGTACTCTTGATAATAAAGTTAGTGATTTTTTTCATATGCTTGTTACCCACTTTTACTTATTTGGTTTAAATTGCTTTTGTTTATAACTTGTGTGTTTTTCTCTATTGGGCTATTACAACAAATGCACTTTTTCTGTGCATTTAAGTATCTAGAACTATCCTAAATACTAAAGATATATCGTTGAACAAGCCGTAAAAAGCATTCTCATGGAGCTTACAGTCTAGGGAGAAGAGGAAAATATAAAAAACAAATCAGGTATATGTACAGTCATATATTGCATAATAAAATTTTTGTTCAACAACCAACTACATATATGATGGTGGGCCCATAAGATTATAATGTCATTTCTTTACTATACCTTTTCTATATTTAGATATGTTTAGGTACACAAATACTTACAATTGTGTTACAGTTGCCTATAGTATTTATGCAGTAACATGCTGTACATGTTAATATCCTAGGAGCAATACGCTATACCATAGATCCTAGATGCGTAGTAGGCTATACCATCTAAGCTTGTGCAAGTACACTGTACGATGTTTGTACAATAACAAATTCACCTTACGACATATTTCTCAAACTTATCCTTGTCATTAGTCTCATCCATAGTCATCCACACATGACTATACTGATGTAAAAACAGAGGGCATGCTCAGGATTTTTTTTTTTATTTCAGGAAATTATGGGGGTACAAACATTTTGGTTACATGTTATGACTTTGCCAAATCCCAACCATGATTTGAGATGCACCCTTCCCCCTGTACAACACTCACTGCGTCCATTAGTTGTGAGTTTACCCACCCTCCAACCTCTCTACCCCCAAAGAATATTACTACTGTGTGAGCACCTTAGTGTTGATTAGTCAGTGCCAGTTTGATGACGAGTACATGTGGTGCCTATTCTTCCATTCTTGTGATACCTCACTTCAGAGGATGGGCTCAAGCTCCATCCAGGATAATATAAGAGGTTTTACTGGGAGTCTATTTTAAGCACTGATCAGAAGCAGCTTTTCAGAGAAGGTGATATATTTGTTGAGATATGGTTGACAAGAACATTGGGTAGCAGAGGATCTTTTCAGGTGATGGAAACACAGAGGCATGGATGAGTTTGGGAAGAGAAAGATGGTCATGGGGATAGAGAAGGTGAGGGAAGGGAAGTGGGAAGAGAGGGGGCCAGAAAGTTGGAAGATTCAGTCGATGTGCAGCCAGGGAGTTCAGGGAATGAGTTTTATTAGTAGTTTCATTCCAAGATTTTGAGAAGCAATTGGAGTTTTCTGCAAAAGGGTGACATAATCTGATTTACACCTTAACAGATAACTTTGGTTGCTAAATGTGTAACGAATCATTGGGAACAACAGTGGGAGCAGGAAGACCAGTGAAGAAGCAAGGGCAGTTGTCTAGGTAAGAGCAGATAGTTACTTGGTATAGAGGATGCTGTTGGTGGCCTGTCTCGATTCCCTTTACCTACTGGGCGCACCAGTCTCCCAGCTACTATGAGAGAAGGCTTCTAGCAGTCCCAGTTGCCTCCTTCATGGGCAGCTATGCCTCCTCTCTCCTCTTGTAGAACTTAGCCAATGACTGACTGATGGGGGGCCTCCCTTGTGTGAAGGTGGAGTTGACACTGTGGTATCATGTGCACTTGCACTTCCTTGTGGGAGCAGCCTGAAGCTGATCTTTAGCTGAGATGACCCTTCTGCTCAGCTCTGCCCTCTTGTCCTTCCCTGCTTCTCTTGCTCTTTTTTTCTTCAATAAATTACTTGAACAAAGATCTTCATCTCAGGCTCTGTTTTTAGGGAACCTGGCCTAACGCATAGTTTAGGGTGGCAGAGGTTGAAATAGAGGAGAGGGAATGGATTAGAAATGTTCTAGAAATAATGTCTACAAGAATGGATCTGGAATGTGAGGAAGAGACAGAAATCAAAACAGTTCCTAAATTTCGTTATTGAGCAACTTGGTGGGTAAAGGCATTATTTACTAACAGGAGATGTCTGGAAGGAGATTTTTAAGGTAGAGAAGGAAAAATTTCTATTTCAGTTTTTAGATTTGTTAAGTTTGAAATGTCTATAAATAAATATAACAGGTAGGAAATTGAATAAACTGGTCTTTTGCTCCAAGGGGCAGTTCAGTCTGAGATCTATATTTGGGATTCCACCGTGGTATTCAAATGGCATTTGAAGGTATGTAACTAAATGGGAGTACATAGGACAAGAGTATAGATGAAGAAGAGAAAGTTTCCTAGGACAGAATCCTGGCATGACAATATTTAGGGGAGCAGAGAGGGAAAATCCAGCAACTATACTGAGGAGGGGTCAGTGAATGGTGAGGAAACCAGGAGAAGGTTGTGTCACAGAAACCAAGAAAATAAAATGTTTCAAGGAGGGTATGACTAACTGTTGAATGCAGCTTGGTGGTCGATGAAGATGAAGACAGATAACAGATCATGGGATATGGCAGTAGGGAGATTACTGGTGACCTCGACAAGAGAAGATTTTTACAAGAGAAGATTCTGAGGGGATGGGTTTGCATATGGCCCAGCTCATCAAGATGTACACATTAAATGTGTGCAATGTTTTGTGTATCAATTACACTTCAACTAAAAAAAAAAAAAAGAGAAAAAAATACTAAAAAAAGGAAATGTGAGATGAAGAAGCAAATATATTGACTGAGGCAACTATTATCACTGTGAACTGGAGTAGCAAATGAGATAGTAGCTTAAGAGAGACAGTGAGTCCAGGGATGTTTTTCTTTTTGATTGATTATGCAAGAGAAAGGGATCAACTGCAGGAGAAAATCCTTGAATAGACAAAAGTGGTGGGATCTAGTGTCTGTGAGCAGGGGCTGGCTCTATTCTGAAGCAGACACACTTCAAATTTGTAACTGGACTAGAAAAATGCCAGGGAATATAAATGCCAGTGAAGAAATGTTTGTAGATATTGTAGTCGGTAGCTGAATTAGTTTTCATCTAATTGTTTCTGTGTTCTTATTAAAATAGGAGAAGAGGACACCAGGTGAGATGAAGGGTGGAGTGGGGCCAGTAGTTTGGAGAATTGAAGAGAGAAGAGTAAGAATGAAATAATCATGTTAGAGACTAAGAAAATTTATTTACAGGGATTACATAGTATAATTTCCTTTTACTATTGAGTATCCCTTTTGGTATGTGTGCTCATGAATTTTAAATAAAACCAGTCAGCAAAGTGGTGAGTTTTTTTTTCAGCCCCATTTAAATGCCCAGGTGTACACACGGAATAGGTGGATGGTTGGGTTTAACTAGCAGTAGGGTTTTGTTAGGAAAATGGAAGGGAGTTAAGGCACTTGCAAGGGAGTGATTATGAGGGTAGAACAGGAAATCTAAGCTGGGCTAAGAGGGAAATGAGAGGGAAGATGGAAAAAAAATAGGAAGGTTAATGGGGTTGAAGTTTTTATGAGGTCGAAGAAATATTGCAATAGGGGTAGTAGAATATATGAGCTTGAAAGATAAGAGGAGGAAACAGAGTCTGAGGTGTTGGACATCCGCATTCATAGATATTATAGACGTCAGTGATAACAAGGTCAAAAGTGTGACCATGGACATGTGTGGGGCACAGGGAATATCAATGGAGAGGGGAAGTTGAGAAACTTCAAGGACATGATATTGGCTGCATCACCCACACAGGTAGTAAAATCCTCAAACTTGGGGAGAGGAGTAGGGATCTAGAAGCTCCTAAGGTGGGGGCTAAAGTCATCAGGGAACTAGAGAGACGGGGAATTGGTAAAGTGTGATGTTTGCTTTATTTCACTGATTTTATGAGTTTTCAGTTTTTTAAAGTGTAGTTTATCATAAGAATGATATATAATAGAAACCAAAATATAAGGCGCAAATCTCCCATAATCCCATCGCTTCATCAGAGGATGGTGGATTTTGACTAAGCCCTGTAGCTGTTTCTGGTCTACTGATCTCCTGCCTGGCCAGGTGTTCCTTTTGTTTTGCCTACTCTTCATGGAAATGTTGCAGGGCTTTGTATCACCA
>RJWJ010024700.1:0-24593 GCA_004363605.1 Indri indri | reverse complement strand
AAATAAAATAAAATAAAATAAAATAAAATGTGGTATATGTATACCATGGAGTACTATTCAGGTTTAAGAAACAATGGTGATATAGCGCCTCTTGTATTTTCCTGGATAGAGCTGGAACCCATTTTACTAAGTGAAGTATCCCAAGAATGGAAAAATAAACACCACATGTACTCACTAGAAAACTGGTTTCACTGACCAACACCTAAGTGCACATATAGGAATAACATTTACTGGGTGTCGGGCAGATGGGAGGGGGGAGGGGGGGTTGGGCATATACATACATAATGAGTGCGATGCGCACCATCTGGGGGATGGACACGCTTGAAGCTCTGACTCAAGGGGGGAGGGGGGCGCAAGGGCAACATACATAACCTAAACATTTGTACCCCCATAATATGCTGTAATAAAAAAAAATTAAAAAAAAAGAGTAGTGCTTGGGACATGTTAAATGTATGATGCCTCTTGGTCATTTAAACAAAGAGACAGACAAATTGCCATATCAGAGCACAATTTCGTGGGTGACATATTAATGTGGGAAGTCACATTATATATATGCTATATGATGGCAAAATGAATGAAATAACTCAGCGCCAGAGAGTAGCACGAGAAGGGGTCCTTCTAAAATTCATGCAGAAAGCGAGAAGCAAGTAATGCATACTGAGGAGTGGCCACTGTGGTTGGAGGAACACCAACCAGGAGAGTGTATCGTCACAAACCCAAAAGTAAAATATAAAATTAAAGGAAGGAAGAGAGGGAGAGAGAGAAGAAGCAGGAGGCAGACAGTTTCAAAAAGAAGGGAATTGTCAAATGTACCAATGGCCCCTGAGATATATTAAGTTGAAGACGAGGACATGATCACAAGTTTAGTCAATATGAAGGTCATTGGTGCCCTTGATAAAATCAGTTTTCTTGTGGGGGGCAGGCAGGTATAGAAGAAGGATTGAAGTGGTTAGTGACGAGAATGGTTATCAAAATGGAGATAAACAGATAAACAGAATGGTTATAGAAGTGGAGATAGATTTCCTGTTCAGAGCTTGAGGGAAATGTGACAGGACCTTGGAGGCACATGGGATATAGTGATGTTCTATGTATTGCTTCAATTTGTTTAAGGTGCGAGAAAGAAGAGCACGTTCGTAGGTGATCGAATGATCCAGTAGAGATGGAGAATATGATGTTTTGGGAGAAAGGAATTAAAACTGGAAAAGCGTATTCTCTGAGAAGGTGGAAGGGCATAGGATCCAAGCAAAAGGCCTGGCCTCAAACATTATTAGGTTACTTCCTCCAGACAGGCGGCTGAGATTACAAGTAGATCCAGTGTTGTTGGGAAGTAGTGAGAGTTCCTGTTTGATCCCTTATTTTCTCAATGAATTATTAGTGAATATCGTAAGAGTGGGTTTTGGTGCTTGTGGAGGGCTACTGTAGGAAGAAGAGGAAGAAGACACAGGTGTGGAGGGTGCAGAATCTTTGTCCATTGTTGGGGTGTTGTCTGGAGAGTAGGAGGTAAGGAGAAAAGAAGAGGTGTGTTTGAGGGAGAGTTTGTAGTTCTGGGTAAGCTGGGTAAGGGAGAGCCTGTTGGATGAGGAACACAGAAAAATGGGTGGACTGGAGGCCTCCATGAGGTTGAAGGCTGTTGATGTAGAGGTATTAGAGGGAGGGAGCTGGAAGCATGGGTGATGGTGTCAGTGGTGATGACAGGCGGATGCAAGTAACGGACATCGTGGGCGGGGGGCAAGGTCTTCCCTGAGTCCCTGAGGCCCAGGGCATGGCTACAGGCGCGGGACATTTAGGTGGGAGGGGAGGCGAGGAGGGAGAACATCCCTGAGGACCGACAGGCTCCCGCTGGTGGCCTGGCCAGCCTCCTGAGCGCTGAGGTCGCCTGGAAGGATCAGAGGACAGAGGGCTGAGAGGAAGACCGTGAGTGCGCCACGTGAGAGGGGGGTGGCAGAATGACAGGGGATTGGTACAGGTTTCGAACGTGGGACATCGGGGTGACTGGGGCAGTCGTGTTCCAGGTCCTGGACACCACCGCTCCCATCCCTTAGGCGCCAGCTCACGATAGAGTAGGGAAAGAAACCTCCTAACCGGAAGCTGTAGCGAGACTGGCACCGACCTCACTACGCTCCGACGCGCAGGTCCAGAACCCGCCAATCCCCGGCCAGCCTCGGCCCCGGGCTGCGTATTTCCGGTGGCGCTGGGACTTCCTGCTGCTGTTGCTATGGTTCCAAGGGCGGGACTAGGGAAGGTGTCCGTGCAGGAGTCGGTTCGCAGTGGCCATTCCAGCTGGTACCAGTCCATTTTCTGGTTCTTGTCTTCATCCTGCTGGGCTTCCTCGGCCATGATATTTGGGCTCCGGGCAGAGAAGCAGCGGAAAGGATGGATTTCTCTTTGAGGTTGGTGGCGTTCGGTCTCCCTGGCCTGTAGATGGCAGTGTTGCGCCGTGGCGTGGTCCTGCCCACCTCTCACCCCACCCTTCGTGCTTGAAAAAACGCTGCAGAGCCTTTTTCTAGAGAAGAGGCCCATTCTTGTTTATGCCTGCCAGGACGGGGTGCTGGGGCTGTCCCTTTTTGCGGAAGTTGAGGGGTCCCTTGCGAAAACTCACAGCCAGTGGACAAAACCGTTTTGCTTTTGAAATTGGCATTTCTCCTGCGGGGCTGTCTAGGTCCCTTAGCAACTTGTATTTCTGCTGCTTTGAATGGTCTAGTCCTTTTCTTTCCCCGCTTTGTACTGAGCTTTATGGACCTGGTTTTATATTGATAAATATGCGTATTCTTTCATTATAGAAGACAATCAACCTCACTGTAGAAAATTTGGAAGGCAGATAAGGTGTAATAAAGAAAGCCAGTCTTATTCACAGTCCCATCACCTAGCGATGGCCATTAATAATATTTTGTGGTAAGTTTCCTTAGAGGTTTTTTTTATTAATAAAGGTGCATTTTAAACTATTGCATCGTGAGTTCAACATCTTTTTTTAAACTCAGAATTTTAGCATGAGTTACCCTGTCCTAAACATCATTTGAAAAAGACTTGAAAATTTTTTATTCATTTCTTTTCCTAACACAATAAATACATAGACGAGAAGAGTGGAAAAATTATTCAATAACTGAGATGGAAAACATATAACCCCTGACCCTCTATCTCAAAGGTAAATATAATAATGTAACCTTCCTAAGGACAGGATCTATGGTGGTATTCCTTTGTTTTTGCTCACCATTGCATTGTTGGCACACCAACAAAACAGTGTGTAGCAGTGTCTTCTCAATATATATTTTTGAATAAATGAACAAGTACCGAATTTATTCCAGATGTTTTTCTTTCTAAATATAGTGTATATTTTTCATAATGGTGGGATGGTGCTGTATGAACCTACATGGCTTTTTTCCTTTCCATTTAGCACTTTATTGTGAGCAATGACTGTGTTATCTCAATTTTGAAAAAAAGTGTCATTGGCTCTTTTACACTGTTCCGAAAGGTGTCTTTTATTTTTATTCTTGTACTGGGGGCAGGAAAGCATTCTGTAACCCAGCGTGTAATCTAGTGTCTGACATACCAGCAACATGAATGCTGGTGCCCTCTTTTAGGAGCCCTGAGATCCTTGGAAATTTACTACTTCGTTCTGTGCCGCAGTTTCCACCTGAGTATAATGAAGGTGGTAACAGCATCTGTGTCATGGGGTGGTGGTCACCATAAATAACTCAAGTTCTTACTTGGTTCCTGGCAGTTGTAAATAGCATATAATTATTGTTATTGTCTCCAATGTTTGCTATAATGTATGTATTAGGTACAAATTTTCAAGCCATGGGACTGAGTTTGATAAAATGTACTCTTTAGATTTATTTCTATTAATAGCTGATATTTGTTCTTCAACTTTCCATTTCTGCCTTCTAGTAGAAAACTCACACTAGTAATTTCTAGGGAAATTCAGTCAAGCAAATGCATAGGAGGAAAGTACATTGATATATGCTCCTTAAAGTTTATGCCTTTATTAAATGAAAGGAATATTTTTGCACATATTTATTTTTCACTATCTTTGATTTTTTTTTTCGGAAACAGGGTCTCACTGTGTTGCCCAGGCTGGACTCAAACTCCTAGGATCAAGAGATCCTCCTGCACCGGCCTCTCAAGTAGCTGGGACTACAGGTATGCCCAGCTCTGATTGTTTTGAATAGATTTCCAGAAGTAGATTTACTGAATTGAACACTTTTAAATCTCTTGGTGCATGTTGCAAGAAACATAACACCCATTTGTATTGCCACTGCCATTCTAAAAGAATTCTTGGTTTTTCATACCCTAGCTAACATTTATTAATGTTTTTAAAAATAATTATCTTATTGACATTTTGGGCTGGATGATTTAAAAAATTACGTATTGATTTTAACAGTTACATGTAAAGATGTTGACTCTCCCCTATTCTGTCCATTCTGTTACATACATTGGAAATACTTTTCCTGGTTTTTGCTTTTTAAATGTGTTTGTGGGTTTTTTTATTTCAGCATATTATGGGGGTACAAATGTTTAGGTACGTATATTGCCCTTGCCCCCTCACCCCGTGGTTTTCAGATGCATAGATAATTTTATTTTTAGGAAGTCAATTCTGTCAATCTTTTCGTGTATAACTTCTCTCTTTGGTACAAAGCTGAAAAGGCTTCCTAACCCACCTGTCCTATTGCTTATTTTTATCCCTATTCTTTGTGATTCTAGTCCCCTAAGTTAAAAACTGACCTCCAACTGCTTGGCAAACTCTGAGAGGATTTCCCACTAACTAAGAGGCTGAGTGAAGTGAGCACACCTTTTAGTAGAACTAGGAGGTTCTAGAATCTGGTGTGACAAGGCCAAATAGGTCACCATAAATGAGGATTTAGCTAACCCTGATGCCCTAGAGATATTTGGCTTCTGAAGTTTACCCCTGTCACAATGACTAGAGAACAATCTAATCCTGTTGACAGGGGCAGGATGAATCTCTCTCTAACTATTAATATAAGGACCTATTAGCAACCATTTTAAAGAGTGCTCAGGGTTGGGCATTAATGCTAATATCACCATTAAGATAGCCTCCTTTTATGTTAATATGCCTAAGCCTTAAATATCAGCTGCTGTTAAGAAGCAGAAAACAGGCTAGCAGACCATGCCCATCCATGAATTATAGCAGTTAGCCCAGCATTTTGAGGATAGCCTGAAAAACAAAGGCAAAACTACATGCGCAAATGTATAGCACTACAACTTAAACAATTTGAGGGAAACAAAAGGCCCTCCACAAATACAATACAGATAGAGAAGTATAGTTGCATATATTGGAGGAAAAAGTCACTGGGCCTACAATTTTATTGCTTCAGCCAGGACCAAAGCAGTCCCCAAAGCTGCTCAATTAGAAGCAAAATGACTCCCTTCCAAGGAAGACATCCTTCAGTGTCTCCAGTTGCCTTTGGTTTAGCAAGGTGAAATAATCCTATAACAAAATGATCATTGTATTTCTCAGGGTTCTCCAGAGAAACAGAACAAATAGGTGTATATAGGTGTGTGTGTGTGTGTGTGTGTGTGTGTGTGTGTGTATTTTAAGGAATTGACACATGATTGTGGAGACTGACAAGTCCAAAATTGCAAGCAGGCCAGCAGGCTGGAGACCCAGGGAAGAGTTGGTCTTGCAGCTTATGTTCAAAGGCTGTCTGCTGGAAGAATTTCCTCTTCTAAACAAGCAGCACATGTACTTGCCATCAAATTGGTACTAACTGATCAACACTAAGGTGCTCACTTGGTAGTAATATTCATTGGGTGACGGTCAGGTGTGAAGGGGGTGGTGGAGGTGTGTAAACTGACAATTAACGGATGTGGAGCGCACTGTATGGGGGAAGGGCACACTTGTAGCCCCGGCTTGGGCGAGGCAAAGGCATATGTAACCAAAATGTTTCTACTCCCATAATATTCTGAAATAAAAATAATAATAATAAAAAGAATTTCCTCTTCCTTGGAGAATGCTAGTCTTTTTTCTCTTAAGGCCTTCATCTGACTGGATGAAGTCCACCCACACTATGAAGGGTAATCTGCTTCGTTCAAAGTCTACTTATTTAAATATTAATCTCATTTTTAAAATAGTGTTTTAAAGTAGTGTTTTACAACACAGCTAAAGTAGTGTTTCTGTGACCTAGCTAAGATGACACATAAAATTAACCATTAACAGTCATCAGTCTAATTTTTCCGTAGACACTGGAGCCACAGTCTCCACCAATAATTCCTCCTAATTTCCTTACAACTTTCCTTGAAATTATAAAGGTATTTCAGTGGTGGGACTTACCATTTGAGTACATTCCCTCTTTCTGCCCCTCCGCCCATCTTTTTGGGTCCCTTAACTTCTCAATATTCCTTTCTCCTCAGTCTTTCAACCCCTACTAATCTATCAGGGTGGAACT
The DNA here is from genome assembly GCA_004363605.1 of Indri indri. Taxonomy (NCBI): domain Eukaryota; kingdom Metazoa; phylum Chordata; class Mammalia; order Primates; family Indriidae; genus Indri; species Indri indri. The sequence goes on along the minus strand of RJWJ010024700.1, from coordinate 18,192 downwards.
TTTTGGTTGAACAAGGAATCACTCTCAGGTGCATACCTAAAAGACTTTTTCTTGGTTTCACAGACTTGGATGACCCAGTATAGTATCTTATGGTGGCTTCCATTTACTACCCTGTACTCCTGTGTCCCCAACCCTATTACTTTTAGAATTACCATAATTTTCTGATTTATTTTTTCAGCACCCCATATTTACTGGTCTTCATCATCTACAGACATGAGATAAATAAATAATACTGAAGCATTACAAGTCAATATTGGCATCATAGTCCTTCAGCCTAGATTGCCCCAGTATCTCCTAAAACCCTAAGTATTAAGGGACTGTAACTTATTGTTGCAGATTTCATAGCTAAGGGCTTATTCATTCCTTGTACTAGTACCTGCATTACTCCTATTTCCAGATAAAAAGTCCAAATGGATGCGAGTAATTCTATGAATAAGATGTAAAGAAATAAATAAATCACCTAATGTACACATTTCCCTGTGATCCCCAACCCAAATATCATCCTAGCTTCTCTACCTCCAAATTCAACATAGTAATAGATCTCTGTTCAGCCTTCTTTAGTATTCCCTTTTCCTGACTTCCACTGTCTTTTTGCTTTCAATTGGAATAAACAACAATACACTTGGACTGTGATGCCTCGATGTTTCACAGAAATCCCCTCATATTTCTCTCAGGTATGGAAACGCAGATCTACATAAAGAAAGGAAAAGCATCAAAGAAGAAATAAGTGAAGGTAAAATAACTTTCGATTTTCCTTATTCTTAATTGGCCTAACAGTAGCAGTTTGTTCAAAATAATAGCAGCAATGTATCCAATTATGTATGCCTATGTATATATATGTGCTTATGTATAAATGAAATGAATGATAGCAATTATATAAGAGACCAGAGAGAAGAATTAGTATTATTTTGTTATTATAATGTACTCAGTCTACCCATGAAACAGTATACTGTTATTTGAAAATGGACTTGGATTAGTTGTAAATGCATATTGCAAACTCTCTAGCAATCACTAAAAAAAGTTTTAAAAAGAAGCATAACTGATAGGTTAGGAAAGGAGAGAAAACATCATCATGTAAAAATGCTCACTTAAAACCACAAAAGGCAAGAAAAAGAATGGAAGACAAACAGGAACAAAGAACAAGAGCAATGAATAGAAAACATTAGCATATGTTGTATATGTTAATATAACTGTATCAATAATCACTTTGAACATCAGTGCTTTAAATGTACAAATCAAAAGACAGAGATTGGCAGAGTGGATCAAAAACCAAGATCCAAATATATGTTGTCTCGAGAAACCCACATTGAATATACTGACACATACAGATTAAATTAAATGGATGGACAATGATCTACCATGCTAACACTAATCAAACAAAGCAGGAGTAGCTATATGAATTTCGGAGAGCAGACTTCAGAACAAGGAAAGTTATCAGGGATAAAAAGGGCTGTTACATAATGATAAAGGAATCAATTCTCAAAGGGGACGTAACAATCCTTAACACGTATGTGCCTAACAACATAGCATCAAAATACGTGAGGCAAAAACTGATAGAACATCAAGGACAAACAGATAAATCCACTATTATAGTTAGAGACTTCAATATGCCTCTTTTAGTAATTGACACATTCAGCAGGCAGAAAATCAGTAAGGATATAGTTGACCTCAACACCACCATAAATCAACGGGATGTAATGGAGATCTATACGCTATTTAATCCAACATTAGTAGAATACATATTCTTCTCAAACTTGCATGGAGCATTCATCAAGATAGACCCAATTGTGGGCCATAAAACATACCTCCACAAATTTAAAAGAATAGAAATCATGCAAAGTATGCTCTTAGACCATAATATAATTAAACTAGAAATCAGTAACAGAAAGATAGCTGGAAAACCCCGAAGTATTTATTTATGGAGAATAAATAACATAATTCTAAATAGCACACATGTCAATGAAGAAGTATCAAAGAAATTTAAAAATATTTTGAACTAAATGAAAATGCAATTTATCAAAATTTGTGGGATGTAGTAAATTCAGTGCTTAAGGGGAAATTTCTAGCATTAAATGCATATGTTAGAAAAGAAGATCTAAAATCGATAATCTATGCTTCCACCATAGGAAACAAGAAAAAGAAGAATAAATTAAATCCAAAAGGAGCATAAGAAAAAAAATAATAAAAATTAAAGCAGAAATCAATGAAATTGAAAATAGGAAATCAATAGAGAAAATCTATGAAACCAAAAGCTGGTTTTTTGAAAAGATCAATAATATTGACAAGCCTCTAGCTGGGCTATCTAAGAAAACAAAGAGAGAGGAAACAAATTACTAATATCGCAAATGAAAGGGGGGATATCACTATAGATCCCACTGACATTGAAAGAATAATAAATATTATGGACAACTCTGTGCTTACAAATTTGATAATCTAGATAAAATGGACCAATTCCTTGAAAGACACAATTTGCCAAAACTTGAAGAAGAAATATACAATCTGAATAGGCCTATATCTATCTCTCACCATGCAAAAAAATTAACTCAAGATGGATTAAGGTCTTAAATGTAAGATCTGACATCATAAAAATCTAGAAGAAAACTTAGGAAAAACTCTTTTGGACATTGGGCTAGGCAAAGAATTCATTACTAAGATCCCAAAAGCAAATACAGCACAAATAAAAATAAATAAATGGAACTTAGGTAAACTAAAAAGTTTCTACACAGCAAAAGAAACAATCAACAGAGTAAATAGAAAACTTACAGAATGGGAGAAAATATTTGCAAACTATATATCCAAGACAGGAGTAATATCTAGAATCTACAAGAAACTCGAATGAGCAAGAAAAAAACAACCCCACTAAAAAGGGGGTAAAGTACATGAACAGACGTTTTTCAAAAGAAGATACACAAATGGCCAACAAACATATGAAAATATATTCAACATTACTAATCGTCAGAAATGCAAATTAAAACCACAATGAGATGCCACCTTATCCCTGTCAGAATGGCCATTATAAAAAGTCAAAAAACAGTCAATATTGGTGTGGATGCAGTGGAAAGGGAATGTTTTATACACTGTTAGTGGGAATGTAAATTAGTATAATCTCTATGGAAAACAGTATGGAGATAAAGAACTAAAAGTAGACCTATCATTCAATCTGGCAATCCCATTACTGTGTATCTGCCCAAAGGAAAAGAAGTCATTATATCAAACTAACACGTGTACTCGTATGTTTATCATAGCACAAGTCACAGTTGCAAAGATGTGGAAGCATCCTAAGTGCCTATGAACTGAAGAGTGGATAAAGAAAATGTGGTATGTGTATACACCATGGAATACTATTCAGTCATAAAGAAGAATGAAATAAGTATTTTGCAGCAACTTGGATGGAACTGGAAGCTATTATCCTAAGTGAAATATCTCAGGAATGGAAAAGCAAATTCCACATGTTTCACTTATAAGTGGGAGCTAAATGATGGCTATACATGATCATATAGCATCGTATAATTGCTTTGGGAGACACAGAAGCGGGGAAGGTGGGAGGGGGTGAGGGATCAAAAACGACCTGTCAGGTACCATGTACACTATTTGAGTGACAGGTACTCTAAAGTACCTGACTTCACCACTATACAATTCATCCAAATAACAAAAAACCACTTGTACCCCCTAAATCTATTGAAATCAAAACAAAACAAAACAGACCACATATAAAAGACACACTAGGTGGGCTCACATCATCTCGAGAAGGAATGTGGAACAGTGGGAAGGATTACAAAACCCCAAGTCAAAAAAATGAGTAGGTTTTCAATAAATATTTATGACTAGGAACAAAAAGAAAACCACCTTTCGAGGACATATTCCATTTTCTGAACTAAGGGAGAAATACAAAAGCATATTAGAAAGAAATCAATCTGCAATTTTAAATTTACCACAGAAAAACAGAACTGTAAGATAATCGTGATGGTTAATTTTATGTCGACTTGGCTAGACTATAGTATCAAGTTATTAAATTAAACACTAACGTAGATGTTCCTGTGAAGGTATTTTGTGGATGTGGTTAACGTCTACAACCAATTGACTTTAAGTAAAGGAGATTATCCTTGATAATCTAGGTGGGCCTCATCCAATCAATTGGAAGGCCTTAAAAGTAAAACTGAGGTTTTCCTGAGGAAGAAGAAATTCTACCTGAAGACTATCGCATCAAGTCCTTCTCAAGAATTTCCAGCCTGCTCGCCTGCCCTACAAAGTTCAGACTTGCCAGGCCCCACAATTTCATAACCCAATTCCATTAAATAAATTTCTTCTCTATCTTCCACTAAAAAAAAATAATAATTAATACACTTCCAAAACTAAAGCACCAGGCCAAGATGAGTTCTCTGGTGAATTCTACTAACATTTAAGGAAGAAATTATATCAATTATCTACAATATCTTTTAGAAGATAGATGCACAAGGAATACTTCATAACTCATTCCGTGAGGCCGTTATTACCCTAATACCAAAGCCAGACAAAGACATTCCAAGAAAAGAAAATTACAGACCAATATGTTTCATAAATATAGATGCAAAAATCCTGAATTTTTACAAATCAAATCCAACAGTGTATAAAAAGAATTACACACCATGACCAAGTGAGATTTATCCCAGGAATATAAGACTGAGTCAACATTCAAAAATTGATTAATATAATCCATCACATTAACAGGCTAAAAAAGAAAAAACACTTGATCATATCAACAGATGCGGAAAAAGCATTTGACAAAATCCAGCACCCATTCATGATAAAAACTCTCAGTAAACTGGGAATAGAGGGGAACTTCCTCAATTTGATAAAGAACGTATACAAAAACCTACAGCTAACATCATACTTAATGGTGAGAAACTAGAAGCTTTCCCACTAAGATCAGGAACAAGGCAAAATTAAAAATTTCTGCTCTGTGAATGACACTTTCAGGACAATGAAAATCTAGATACCTTGGGTTTGGTGATGACTTTTTAGATGCAATACCAAAGGACTGTTATCCAAAATATATCAATAATTCTTAAAACTTAACATTAAGAAAAGAAACAACCCTATTTAAAAAATGGGTGAAAGACCTTAGAAGACAGCTCACCAAAGAAGATATACAGATAGCAAATTAGCATATGAAAAGATGCTCCACATCGTATGACATCAGGGAAATGCAAACTAAAACAACAATGAGATACCACTATACACCCATTAGAATGACCAGAATGCAGAACATTGACAACACCAAATGCTGGCAAGGATGTGGAGTAAGAGGAGTTCTCATTCATTGCTAATAGGAATGCAAAATGGTACAGCCTTGGAAGGCAATTTGGCAGTTTCTTAGAAAGTTAAACATATTCTTACCATATGATCCAGCAATTACACTCCTTGGTATTTACCTTATCTGTTCAAAACTTATGCTCACAAAAAACCCTGCACACAGATGTTTATTGCAGCTTTATTTATAATTGTCAAAACTTGGGAGCAATTAATATGTCCTTCAGTAGGTGAATGGGTGAACAAACTGGTACATCCAGCCACTGGAATATTATTCAGAGCTAAAGAAGATGAGCTATCAAGCCATGAAAAGATATGGAGGCAACTTAAATGCATATTACTAAGTAGAAAAAAGCCAGTCTGAAAAGGTTATATACTGTATTATTCCAACTGTATGATAGTCTGGAAAAGACAAAACTGCGGAGACAGTAAAAAGATCAATGGTTGCCAGGAGTTAGGAGGAAGGGAGGGATGAATAAGTAGAGCACAGAAAATTTTTAGAGCAGTGAAACTACTCTCTATGATACTATAATGGTGGATACATGTAATTATACATTTGTCTAAACCTACAGAATGTACGATACCAAGAGTTAACTCTAATGTAAACCACGAACTTTGTGTGATGATGTTGTGTCAATGTAGATTCATTGATTGTGACAAATATACCACTCTGGTGGGGGATATTAATAGTGGGGGAGGCTGTGTGTGTGTGGGCAGGGGGAGTATGGGAATTCTGTACTTTTCTTTTCAATTTCGCTGTGAACCTGAAAATGCTCTAAAAGATAAAGTTAAAAAAATTCACATGCCAAGAAATTTTCACTTTATCATATAGGTTATGTTTGAAAGAATTTTGACAGGAGTGTGTTTTTAGAAAATTCACAATATCACACTGTAGGGAAGAGACAAGAGTGATGGAGGCCTCCTCTCTCATGTAGCGAATAGTATAAACTGCTTCATTTGTCATCACTAAAAGGTTTCTTCTCTTGGGAATCTTTGAACATTTCTTGTTTTAATTATTAGAAAATTTATTAGTAAATATAAGTACATAAAATCGATGATAGGTGTAGCTATCCTGAAATAAGCAGTGCTAATAGTGCAGCATAATACTCCACAGTATAATATTAATGGCAGCTATTTCCCAGTTAGTTTAAATGAAATATTAATGAACAGATGCAACTCAGACACTCTTAACTGTAGTCCTGAGTTATCCATAAATGTTGTGTATTAGGAAATAAGGAGTTCTCTTAGATAAGTTATATGCTTCCATTTGCCTTCAGTGTATAAAATGAGGCTCAAAATAATTGAGGGAAGGCAAATCTGAATTTTAAAAAGTAGGTCTATATAATATTAACACTTTTTAAAAAGTCTTTTGACTATTTCGTGATGAAATATCCATACCCCTTTCTGGGACACTGGAATGTTATCGAATCCTCTCTCTTAAGCAAAATTATTCATGCTGGTGTTTTTAATTTGTTAGATAAAAATAGATCTACTAAACAGGGAACTTATATTCAGGATCCATGAACCTGTTAGTCCCCTGGCACAAGTAAATATTATCAACTATTACCATTAAACACCAAGGTGAGTGTTAATAAAAATAAGCTGCAATATGTTGTCAATGTTTCTTAAGTTGTATGTTGTATTATAATTCACCATGAGTCAGTATTATTAACACAGTCTAATACTGAGTCTTGTAGCCAAGTCTTTCTTGCAGTATTCAGATGAACTTAAATAGAATAGTTCCTCCTACCCTGAAACTGTTTTACCCTGAAACTACTTTACCATGTTTATCTTGAATTTGCTATGAGATCTTTCATTCCCCTTTTCTGAACATGTTTTAGGGATACGTAGTGCATTACCATTTCACTAGGGTTCAATTTGAGTGATGGCACCATGTGATATGGGTGTGATCTCAGTAGTGGATTTATTTCGGGATGGCAGAGGAATGCAGGCATGACCAGAGCCTATGGGAACAGAGAATTGATTTTCCAGTGGTGGACGAACTGTTGCTTAGGAAGGATTATAGAGACTACAGAGAAGACACCACCTGTTCATGTGGAGGCATATTTGGAAACTGATCACCAAAAAGAAGCTTATCTCATCCTATTTTGATTCTATTCATAGTTGACATTGGTCCATGTGAGATTTTTGAACAAGGAAAATACAGCTTTCTATCTATTTCTGTCTCTCTTGTTCTCTGTCTCTGTCTCTCTCTCTTGCTATATATATGTAAGTGGTAGTGATGATGGAGGACATCTGGACTACCTCTAAGAAAGGAGAAAATTTCAAATATATGACTTAGTGATAGCTGAAAGACATTTCTTAAAAGAGCAGTAGTGATACGTGTTGTCCATGTGAAGGCAATTGTAAAATGTGAGGTACATAAAATAACATTGTGTGCAATGAAAGACAATGATTAGTTAGATACTGTGGAGAACTTACTAAAGAGTACCTGAAATAGCTGATTCTAACTGAGAAATAACAGAAGCCAGTGAGTCAGCCATGGGATGTGTTTGCGATTTGCATCATCTAAATGTAAAGTTTGAAGTTCTAAGAGAGAATATGAGGCCAAAATGAAGACAGTGTGCTTTCTGTGAGACCAGTTTAAGAACCAGAACACTGGCTTCCTGGTACCTGAGGTTGGTGCATGAGCCCCTGAGGCAAAGGACAGGTGTAGGGGAACCACTGGGATTCAGGAGGCCTTGACTGTCCTCCGCTCAACAGACATTTACCTTATCTTTTCACGCATGGAGTCTGCCAACCGTGGCTTAAAACACCAAGTGCTGATGTCTGGATGAGGGCATGGCAACAGCTGAGGGCATGAATATCAGAATGGGTACATGTGACATTTCAATGTAGGTTATGGCATTTGGGTCACCATCTGCACCAGACTGAAAGACAGCCAAATGTGTGGTGTTACTGGTGAGAATCTGACAGTGTGGGGCTAGTATTTGTCCAGAGGACATAAGGATGCCCCACTCCTACCCTACACTGTTGCTCTGCTCCCTCCTAGCACTTTGCCTAAAGGAGATGTACACACAAGGACCTGGAATGTTATTCACTGGGCCAGTTCCCACGACCCCTCAATGCACAGCCCTCAGGCCAAGTTGGGTTGAAGTACAGGCTTAGGCTCAAGCAGGAAGCAGGATCTCTTCCACTCTCTAATTCTACATCTTACCACCAGCTGAATCCTAGTGTGCAGGTATGATGGCCCAGAATTTCTGGTGAGAAGAAAAGAAAAGGGAGTAATGTGGCAGAGCCCAGCCTTCACAGGTAGGCACTGGCTCAGCTTACCTCTTTGGTAGTGTAAGAGAGAGAAGAGTGCGGACATGTCCTACATGCAGGGGTGATACCTCACAATCCAAGGTGATATTGCTCATAGTGTTTTTGAATCTGACCCTTCACATCAGTCTTCCCTTGTCCAAGGGAGGAGTGAGGAAAGGGTTTAGGAGAAGAGAGTTTTCCCTGGGATGAGGAACATTGGAAAGAGAAACCTGTCCCCACACCCAATGACCTGGAACTATGGATAGAAACTGGTCTGATCATAGAAAAAGTAGGCCATGTGTAAAAAACAATTCTGCTGTTAAAATCTCAAATATATCAAATCTGAAAACTTAAAATGTGGACCTGTTGACAAAAACATATGAATTCACAAAAGGGAATTTTCATTAGAAAATAAAAAAGCAAGAAAATCTAGCATATTTTAAAGTTTTTAATCACAGCTTTGACTACATGTTTTAATGGACAACATACAGTTACATTTATAAAATATAACAGGGCAAGGAATATATAACTTTAAACACAAAGGATAGTGACTTCATAAATTTATTATAACATTTTCATTGTTTAAAAAAATCAAGCACTGCAAGAAAATGTGAAGGCAGATGTAATAAATTATATCAAATTGCAACATCCAAAATTAGGTATTTCTAACTGGGTCAAAGTCATTACATACAAATATCTTTCTATTTGCTTATGAAATAAATGCATAGGCTAGTAGGTGGATAGCAAGAAAAAGAGGTAACTTTACAGAAATAAATTTCACAACGATGAGCTTATAGCATACATGGTATTCAAATTTTAAAAGTATTAGATTTCGTTTTACTAGACTATGAAAAAATAAAGGGAAGGGGAACAAGAAAGAGGTGAATCTTTGGTTAATGATTTCTTTAACTGTGAAAAGATATTAGTTCCTAAAAGATTCCTCCAAAGTTAAGCTAAGAGAATTTAAAAAACAACACAGGTTTGCAACCACAATTATTTTTAGTGGCATGCTAAAATTTATGCAAGGTCAGGAGACTCTTCACTTTGAGAGATGAAATTTCAGGAGGATAGGCCCTTTGTGCTTCTGCTATGCTCTTCTCTGTCTCCAGATTTTTTTCACATATACTTAGTCATTAGAGTATAACATATAGAAAGGTACAGAAATAAGTGTACTGCTCCATGAAATTTCACAAAGTGAACACACGTATGCAATGACCACTCAGATCGAAAGGTAGTGTATTGTATAACTCCCTGCAAGCCTCCCTTTACCCGCCTTTCCAATCGTCTCGCTCTCTCTCCTGCAGGATAACCACAGTCCTCACCTCCAACAGCATGGTCTGCTTTTGTCTGATGTTAAATTTTTGTAAGTAGAATCATACAGTATGGAGTCTTTTGTGTTTACCTTCTTTAGCTCAACATAATTTTCTTGTGTTTTATTCATGCTCTTGGGTATGGTATTGATTCAATTACTATATCGCTACATTGTATTCCATCATATGACTATAGCAAAATTTATTCATTAATTGTATTCATTATGGACATTTGGGTAGATGTTTTTGTTTGGGATATTATATATTGTGCTGTATAAACAATCTTGTACATATTTTTGGTGATAATTATACTCATGTATGAGGATTTCCCTATTTACCTAGATGTGAAACTACTAGATCATAGGACATTTCATACTTCCAGATTTGTTATATGTTACCAAAGAGACTTCCAAATGGTCATATCAATTTACACCTCCCATCAGCTGTGTATTATAGTTTGTGTTTCTCCACACTCACCAAAATTTGGCATTATTTTTTTGCCCCTTTAGCCACTCAAGTTAGCACGTAGTGGCAATGTCATTATAGGTTTAATTTCCTGATGCCCAATGATGTCAAGCGTGTTGTCACATATTTTTTAGCTATTTGGAATTTTCTTTTGTGCAGTGCCTATTCTATACTTTTGCCATTTTTTCCTGTTGATTTGTCTGTTTTGTTTGTATTGATTTGTAGTGTTCTTTACACATCCTAAGTAAAAGAACTTTTTTGGAGATATGAATATGTATCACGAATAGTGTATTTTATCCTATGGCTTGCATTTTGACTGTCTTTTTTTTTATTTTTTTATTTTTTTCATTGTTTGTTGTTTATAGGGGTACAGGTGTTTAGGTTACGTATGATGTCTTAATAGTATCTTTCGATGAACAGAAGTTCTTCATGTTAGCTGTAAAGAATAAAATAGAATATTTATCAATTTTTATCCTTTATAGCCTGCATACACACATATGTAAACCTAAAAAAACTTTTTGGCTATTTGGGCTTTGCTTAAAAATCTTCATCATTAGGTTACAAATAAAACCTTATTTTATTCCTCAAAGTAGAAGTATTACAAACCATTCTACCTGATTATAATGTAATAAAACTAAAAATTATGAATAAAATAAGAAAGCACATAGGACCTTGCACCTGGAATTTTTTTTTAAAAGTCTATTTATAAAACTCTCAGGTAAAATGGTAAATACAAACAAAAATGTTAGGATTTCAAAACAAAAAATAATGAAAACACTGCATATGGGAATCTGTGGCATACATTTAAAACAGTGATCAGAGAAAAAAATGTCATAGTCTTAGACATTTTCATCAATAAAAATAAAAGAATGAAAATAAATTAATTGAATTCCTACCTCAAAAAGCTAAAAAGAAAGCAGCAAAATAAACTAAAAGAAAGCACAAGGAAGGAAATAATAAAGAAAAAAGGAGAAAGTAATGATTTAGAAGAGAGAGAAATGTTAGAACTAATTAATAAATTAAAACCACAGATTTTTGGAAAAAGTGAAATAGATGATACACTAGCTAGCTTCATTAATAAAAGCAGGGAAATTACAAATATACAATCTAAACTATAAGGGATAATAGTTAAAACAGGAGCACTTTTTAAAAATCACAAAATATTTCTGTTGCTCTATGCATATAGATAGATGAAATGTATAATTCCTTAGGAAAACACTGTTTATCAAAATTGGCTCTATTAGAGATGGAAAGCTTAAACAGACTAATTTCCATAGAAAGAATAAAAGATAAACTTATAACTATCTCATTAAAAACACCAAGCCTAGATGGTTTCAAAGGGCAATTTTCCCAATATTCAAAAACCAGATAGTCCCAATGCTCCATTAACTGTTCCAGAGCTTTGAAAATTAAGGGAAACCTCATAAGGGTGTTCATGAAGCAACTAAAACACTGATACTTAAACTTGATAAGATAGTACCAAAAAGAATAATACAGATGGATATCACTCATTCATGTTGTATATTACACAGACATACACATACAATCTTCATACTAAACCCACCATCTTTCTTAATGATAAAACACTAAATGCATTTCACATTAATACATTAAGAGATCAGGACAAAGGCAAGGATGCATTCTGTCTCCATGACTATTCATCATTGTCCTGGAGGTATTAACCAATGCAATTAGTTAAATTAATTAGAAGCATAAGAACTCAGAAAGAATTAAAACTACCTCTATTTGCAGATGATATGATCATGTACCTGGAAAACCCAAGAGAATCAAGGATAAAGTTTATGCAAACAAGAAAACAATTCAATACAATAAACAGGGTAGAAATTTAACATATAGATCTTAATAGTCTTTATAGAAACAAACACTAATTAGTTAGAGATTATAATTCTGCAGAGTAAATCCATTTAAAAGAGAAAAAGATAATAAGGTACTTAGGAATATGTTTAAAATTTATTTAGAAAAAAATATTAGTGCTTGTGAAAGACACAAACTTGAACAAATGGAAAGACTTCACTTGTTCATGGATAGGATTATTTAACATAATAAATTTATACTTTTTCTTTAAGTTAATAGATTTCACTCAATCTCAATAAAAATGTCAATCAGCATTTCAATGGAGCCAGGCATTTTGATATTAAATTTCATATGGAAAAATAAACATGCAAGAATACTCGAGAAAACACTAAAAAAGAAAAAGCTGGGCATGGTAGTGCATGCCTGTAGTCCCGGCTACTTGAAAGGCTGAGGTGGGAGGATCACTTGAGCCCAGGAATTTGAATCTAGCCTGGGCAACATAGTGAGACCCCATCTTTAAAAAGAAAGAAAGAAAAAGCCACAAAAGAGGGTGGTCTAGTCTTTTAAGACTTTAAAGACATAAGACACACTATAAAGCCTCTATAATTAAAACTGTAGTGCTGCTTCTCACTAAGTCCAATGAACAACAGCAACAAAAACCAAAAAAGTATTGTAGCACTGATGCATGAAATGAAAGACCAGTGGAGCAGAAGAGAATTTCAATCAATAAATAAAAGTACATGTAAAACTTCAGTATGTGATATAGTTGGCATTTCAAATGGCTTGATAGAAGATCAACTATTTAATAAATAGTGTTGGGATGACTGGTTTTACTAAAGAGAAAATTAAATCCATACCTGAAGCTATACACAAGAATAGATTCCAAATGGGGAGAGGGGTCCGCTGGCCCCCACGGTGGGGGCCATGTGCCACTCTTCCCCTCTTTAAAAAAAAAAAGAATAAATTCCAAATAGGCCAAGAATTTACATGTAAAAAATGAAATCATACAAATACCAGAGGAACATATGTAAATTCCTCCTTAACATGTGTGTAATGAAAGGCTTTCCAACTAAGACTGAAAATACAGAGGCCATAAAAAATGGATTCACTTGAATTTATAAAATATAAGCTCTATAATTAGATGATATACATCAATATTAGTTGTTTGATTTTGGTAGTTGAACTGTGATTATGAAAGAGAATTTCCTAGTTTTTAAGGAAATACACAATAATGTATTTAGAGATAAAGGGACATTATGTTTGCAACTTACTCTCAAAGGCTTCAGAAAAAAATTATGCGGCTAGATATATACACTGTTGGTGGGACTGTAAACTAGTACAACCTGTAAGGATAGTAGTATGGAGATATCTCAAAGAGCTAAAAGTATTAATAGAAGTACCATTTGATCCAGCAATCCCATTACTGGGTATTTACCCAAAGGAAAAAAAGACATTCTATAAAAAAGACACCAATACTGGAATGTTTATAGTAGCACAATTCACAGTTGCAAAGATGTGGAAACAACCCAAGTGCCCATCAATACATGAATGGATTAATAAAATGTGGTGTATGTATACCATGGAGTACTACTCAGCCATAAAAATATGGTGAACTAATACCTCTTGAATTAACCCGAATGGAACTGGAGACCATTCTAAGTGAAGTATCACAAGAATATAATGTCTTTTCATTTCTGATTTTATTTATCTGTGTCTTCTCTCTTTTTTTCTTAGTTGGTCCAGCTAAGAGTTTGTCAATTTTGTCGACCTTTTCAAGAAAGCAACCCCTAGGTTTGATGATTTTCTTTATTGTTTTTCTATTTGACTTATTCTCTATTTGATTTATGTCTGCTGTAATCTTTATTATTTTCTTTCTTTTGGTAATTTTGAGATTAATTTTTTCATCTTTTTCTAGTTCTTTCAGATGTAAAATTAGGTTTATTTAATACTTTTCTTTTTTAATGTAGTTTTTATCACTATAAACTTCCCTCTTAGTACTGCTATCATATTTGTTTTTTAAAAACCATGAAAAAAGCATGTCTAGAGGACAGAAGGGGATGCAAGACATTGCACGTGGAGATAAGAGAGTGGTGACAACCCATTTCAACAACTTACCGGAAAAGGTTTGCTGTGAAGGTTAGGAGGTAGAGGGAACAATAGCTGGTAGAGAAGTATCATCAAGGAAAGGTATTTGTTTAAATAGAGGACAGTGGAGCATAAATGTATGCTGATGTGAATAACACTAGAGTAGGAGAATTTGAAGATGCAAGAGAAATGGAAATGACCTATCTATGGGAATTACAACTTTAAAGGCATGAAAAGTAAAGACCAGATCAACTGGAGATGCCCCGAGTTTTGTATTCTTAGTTAAAGACATGCTAATAACCTACATCCCTGTGGATGGCCAAATTGAGAATGAGGGATTGTCAAGGCAGAGATATCCAGAGCATGAGGGAATGAAGTTTGAAGTCCATTGAGATCCAGGCTGAGTGATGGAGGTTTCTATGGATTGACAAATGCAAATTTTGCAAAATGTATCAGATTCGGATTACTGTGTACTATAGTGTACCGTGCTATGTACCACCATAGTTCTTGTTGTTTATGTGAATGTCTGTGTGTGTTTGTATGTTCAGAGCACAGCAAAGATGTGTATATATTGCATTGTCAGGAAAAAAAGAAATCCCTCAAATGTAGCAGATTAAGGAAGGGGACTTTCTTCTTTGCATGAGGAGAAAAGGGCAGTCCCAAAAATGGAAGAAAAGCTATGAACCGGTATTAACCCCGAATGGAATCTCCCCAGAAGGCCTTACATATTTTATGGGAAGCAGGGGATGAGTGATTCTTCCTGGACTCTAGCCATATTTAACCATCACTTCCTATAGTTTTGTTGCACATTATAATTTTATCTAGTAATTTTTCATCCTCTATTGAAGTCATATATAGTCTATAGTCTTGTGAGTGGTATTTTGGGGGATGTGTAAGGAGCAGAGCAGTCAAGCGAAGCACAGCCTCCCTTGCATCACCATTTCTCATTGGTCCTTGTCCTTGGGAAACTGGTCCTGGTCATCCAGACAGAGACCAGCAGCCACGTGGACCTGGGATCCCCTGGGAGGAGTGTGAACCACAGAGGAGACACTGGCAGGGGGATACTCAGGAGTGGGTGTGAGATACTCTGCCTTCCCAATAGCAGACTGGACATCTCAAAAAGACCCTGGATGTCAGGAAGATGGGCAAACATTAGCACGGTTCCTTCCATTGTAGGGCCTGGCTACGGATGTGGGTTGCTCGATTGGAGGGAAGATGAGGTTACTTGGATTGTTTGAACTGAGAGGTTGCAGGACATGGGAAATGGTGGGCGGTTGGGTCCCAGGAAATGAGAGTGGGGCTGGATAATTGGACTTTTGGAGACATGCTGGAATAATGGGAATGAAGGTTGTGGAAGTTGGGGACCTAGGTGCAGGTTTTGTGTTTTCTTTCTTCACAAATTCACAAATGGATGCTGTGGGACATCTCATATCCTGCCTTGCACCTTGTTTGTCCCGCCTCTGAAATATTGGCTACTCAGGGAAAGTGGACAGAGAATAGGCTCCTCATTAGCTTGGCTGTTTTCCAAAAGCTATAGACTATCATAAATCTCTGGGTGCAATGAGCAATATTTGGGTGATGGGCATACTTGTAGCCATAACTCAAGCATTACAAAAATGATCCATGCAACCAAAAACATTTGTACCCACTTAATATTTTGAAAAAGAAAGAAAGAAATATTCCCGCTCTGAGTCTCCTGAGGCCCTGGTAGAACAGGGGTGGGGCAGGAAGTGGGGGTCTTACAAATTGGTCCCATGCTGTGCGCAGGGGTCACCCAGGGCATAGAGGAGAGGAGAGAGGGGGTCTGTCCTCTGTGATTCTACTAGAGGGGATCAGGAAACTCTTATGGGGACAGCATTTCTGAAATTGGCCTGGAGCTTACTTTTGTGCCATAAAATTGAGGTTGCTGGAAAACTCTCATACTATGATGCAGGCTAGAGGGTGGAGAACAGGGGGAGGGAGTTGGGATGGCAGGATTCCTAGATTCCGTGGGCATGCTTTGGAGGTAAAACAAATTTGGGGCAAGAAGGTGCCTCAGGGACAAGAAAGCCTCTATCTCCAATCCATGTAGGTGCATTGTGTGGTTGTAGAAATTCCAGATTCATATTGAACCCCCTGCCTTTCTGTCATCCTCCACCAAGCAGTGAGGGGAGGGCAGGGTAGAATGAAAGAGAATGTCCTTTTTAATCCCTGAATAGGAGCTGTGAACCTCGGAGGAAGACAGAGCACGCATTTCCCTGTGTTTCTCTTTGTCTCATCCTTACTCCCTAGACCATTAGTCCCAGTTGCCATGGGAACAACTGAAGCTGAGTGTCTGATGCATTCATTGGACTGTGAGAGAAAAACAGAGTCTGTTTTTATTTCAGTAATCACCTGTTAACCACCTCTACGGGTTTTGCCATATTCGATCATGGTAAAACTAGTATAATATTAATACCAAGTGTATTCAGTCTACATAAATGCATCTCTTGTATTTCTTATACTTTTGCTTAGAATTTTAATTTATTAATCTCACAGGATATCTTCATTGTTTTGTTTAGAAAGCATAATATTTTCCTTTGAGTAAAATTATTTTACATCAATAAGTATATTGTCAAGGAAAACTTTGCAGTATACCATAGTGGAAATCCACCATCATTTGTCATAAATGACAGGTGACTGTAAAAACAAATTTAAGTGAAGCAAAATATATCACATTATAAAATGATTAAATATGTCTTAAAATTTTAAATGGTTCATCCAAATGTAGCTCCTGAATTGATTTTGTATAACACATGAGTATAATATTGGTAGATTTTGTCAAAGTGAGGTCATCTTCTCTAGCCCAATTCCTTCTGGATGTGTGGACGAAATTTAATTTCTGCATTTAAAAAGCTGGGAATAATGGTGGTTATACCATTATACTGACTACCCCTGTAGGAAAACTTACTGGTTGAGAATATGGCCTTCCTCATACATCCTTTGAGTCATTATACCTTTTCAAATGATGAGAACTGGTTTTTGTATATTTTCTTCACCAGTCCAGTGTACATGGATTCATTAGTGATCTGGACAGAGGTCATGTTAATTTCTTCATTAGAACCCAAACCTTGGAGTATTTGGGGAACACAAAGTTCTCAATAAATGTTTGTCAAATATGTTCCCTTGAGTTTTTGCAAATTCTGTTCCTTCTTCCTGGAATGTCATTCCCAGAGCTTTGATGACTGATTAACTCAGTCCTTAAACTTGGTGCAAGTGCTCCTCATGCCCTCAGAAAGTTATTTTTCCCCCCTCTCTGTTCCTGTCAGATGCTGTCCATATCACTATCATAAGTATTATTATTTTTGAGGCCTGTCTCTCTCACCAGACTCTGAACTTTTCAATAGCAATTACTATTTCTAGTTCATACTTTTGAAACTTCTTCAATGTTTATAACACCTTTCATTATATTGGATAATGTCATGTGTTGGATCTTCTTTTTCAAACCAGATTGAAAGTTTCTATGGTATAAGGGGGCCTGACCATCCAATGTGCATGTTATATGATTCTTCAGCCATCGGCCCTACCCTTAGAGCCCCACCAAACTCTTCCATAGTCACTAAATTCTGGAGTTTGCCAAAATACAGAAGCCTCAGTTAAGCCTCTTCCTTCCCCCAAGTTTCAATCTCTGGATTCAAGGACTTTGTCATATACTTTAAAGACTAAGTATGCTTTTTACTGTGTGAGAGAAAAAATAGAATCAATATACCATTGCTTCTTAATCAAACTGTGATCTTTGAAAAATATTTGGGTTCAGAAATTATCTTGTTGGCCTTGCATCAAATCTGCTTTTGGAGAAATTTCATTTAAAGTTTTCCCAAACATCTTTGAGGTCCCTGTGGTAGATGTGAATGGAGAGGGAGATAGGAAGGCAGGAGGGCGAAGGAAGGACCTGGGAGATGAGAGGTGTACAAGATGATATGTGATCCCATTGTCCATCCACTCC
>RJWJ010024699.1:0-24604 GCA_004363605.1 Indri indri | reverse complement strand
AGTGGAAAAACAAACACCACATGTACTCACCATTAGATTGGTATTAATTGATCCTTATGTGCACATATGGAAGTAATATTTATTGGGTGTCAGGCAGGTGGGAGAAGAAAGGAGAAGATGGTGATATTCACACCTAATGTGTGTGGTGTGCACTGTCTGAGGGATGGGCACCCTTGTAGCTTTGACTAGGGTGGTGCAAAGGCTATTTATGTGACCGAAGCATTTGTAACCCCATAATGTTCTGAAATTTAAAAAAAAAGTAAAAAATTTATTTTCATATTTAAAAAAAAAGAATAACTGCCCTCACCACTTCTGTTTAACATTGTCCTGGAGGTTTTAATCAGGACAGTTAGGCAAGAAAAAGAAATAAAACCCATACAGGTTGAAAGGAAAGAAGTAAAACAATCTCTATTTGTAGATGATATGATCTTATATGTTGAAAACACTAAAGCATCCACAAACAAACAAACAAAAACAACTACTACAATTCAGCAGAATTTCAGGATATAAGATTAATATACAAAACTTTATTTTATCTCTATAACTAGCAATGAATGGAATAAAATTGAGGAAACTATTTCATTTAAAATAGCATAAAAAATTTAAGAAACATACTTAGGAAAATATTTAACCAAAGAAGTCCAAGACTTGTACACTGAAAAGTACCAGAAATTGATGGAAGGAATTAAAGAAAATCCACATAAGTAGAAAGACATAAAAAATTTGTTTTTATGAATTGAAAAATTAATATTATTAAGATGGCAATACTACCCAAACTGATCTACAGATTCAATGAAATCCCTTTCAAAATTTGAATGGCCTTTTTTTTTTGGCAGAAATGGACAGGTTTATCCTAAAATTAATATAAAAATGGAAGAGACTCAGAATGGTCAAAATAATCCTGAAAAATAAGAACAAAATTGGAGAACTCACACTTTCCGGTTTTTAAAATGACTATGTAATTACAATAATCAAGACAGAGTAGTATAAGCATAAGGATTGAGAGTCCAGAAATAAATCCATACATATGTGATCAACTGATTTTTGACAATGGATCCAAGATGAATCAATAAGGGAAAAAATAGTCTTTTCATCAAATATAGCTGAGACAACTGGATATCCACATGCGAAAGGATGAGTTTGAATCTCTGCCTCATACCATATGCAAACATCAACTCAAAATGGATCGAAGACCTTAATATAAGAACTAAAAATATAAACCTAAACTCTTAAAAGAAAACATTGATGTAAATCTTCATGACCTTGTGCTGGGCAGCAATTTCTTAAGTGTGACACTAAAATCACAACGAAGAAAAAATAGACAAATTCCCACTGTGGAAAACATTTTGGCAGTTCCTCAAAATGTTAAACATAGTGTTAACACATGACCCAGCAATTCCACTCCTAGATATGTGCCCAAAGAGCAATGAAAACATATATCCTTGCAAAAACTAACACAAATTATTCATAATAGCCAAAATATGGAAACAACTGATGAACGGATAAACAAATGAGGAATCGGGAGTGACCACTAATGGGATAGAGGTTTCTTTCTGGCATGACAGAAATGTTCTAGAATTAGATTGTAATAATGGTTGTACAACTACAAATAAACATTGAATTATGCATTCTATTTTTTAATTTTTTAATTGACAAAAATTATATTTTTGTCAATTTATGTACATGATATATATTTATCATGTACAACAGGATGTTTTGGAATATGTATACATTGCGTAATGGCTAAACTGAGCTAATTAACATATGCATCACCTCACATTCCTATCATTTTTGTGATAAGAACACTCAAGATCAGCTCTCCTAGTGATCTTCAGGAATAAGGTACACTGTTATTAACCACAGTCACCATGTGGTACTGAATCATGCACTTCATATGGCCAAACTGTATGCTATGTGGACCATATTTAATAATTTGTTTTTTAACAGCATGCCTGGGCATAAGAAAGAGAAAATGAAGTCCAATTTTTGTCGATGTTCTTGCCCAAACACAGATACCATCTGGGCTATAACTGGGTGGGTAGCAAGGTACAAAACCTGGGTTTGCAAACTGAAGACAGGGTTCAGAGAAGGGACAGCAACTGTGGGAGGCGAGGGGGGTCCTCCAAGTCTAAGGATGGCAGTCTGCACGACCAGGCTCTAATTAGGGTTAGCAGAGCTCTCCAGGGTGTGGAGGGAGGAACACAGCACCTCTGCCTGGAAACACAAGGCAAGCTCTATGGACAGCATTCTGTCGCCAGGAGAACCTGTCTTATATGGCCAGTGTCCTCACTGATCTGAAAGGAGCCATACCTTGGTCCTGTGTCTCACAAGCTGAGAATAGGCCCAGGGCAGTGTTGCCAGCTGCAAACAGAACCTCTTCAGTTGGGAGACCCAATAGCTTTAACAATCACTTAGGAATTAAATTCATCCCAAAACATGTGAGATGTTACCAACCCCCTTTTGCTCTCCTCCCATCCAGGTAAAATTGACCACTTCTGTGTCTCCATCCGGCCCAGACGTACCTGAAACCCTTCATTGTGTTTGAGTTTGCCTGACCATTTCCCCTTTGGAGCTCTCATTAGCTACATAACAGGTAAAGGAAACCAAAAACATTGCCCCCGAGATATACTCATTTGATGTATTCTGAGATAGCATTCAGAGTGCCTCAGACATAAGAACAGCCCTGAAAAGCTTCTGCAGGGAAGATTTACCTCTGCAGAGGAAATAAAGTAAATGGCAGATGCAGACGGGCTTTTTCCCAGGTTTTCCTTGTCCAGATGTAGGAAAGGCTGAGAGTCTGGCACATTTCCAGGACTCACAGAGAAACACTTAGGACAGACCACCCTCTGGTCTTCTGAGGGCTGCTGCCGGGAGGTTTCGATCACTGAACAAGACCATGCTTGCCCCGGGCCCTTCCCTGCTCTGTCCCTCCCAGAGCCTGGCTGGCCCCACTCCACGCCCCTGTTCTTTCTGTAACCTTAAGATGGAATAAAATGTCAACCACCTGGCCATTTCTTTGAGCTTGTCATATTTGTCTGAGCCGTGAGCCCTGCGCCCATTAGTATTATGAGTTTGTATGCCTTTTTTCCTATTAACCTATTATCAGTTTGTTTTATAGACTCAAATTATGGAATTTTCAGGGGAATAATTTAGACTTCCTTCCACAGGGATTGTGTTATGCTTCCTGGTATCCTGGGCACCTAGCAAAGAGCGTGGCATGTTTACGGACAGCCCTGGGAGGAGGCCCAGTAGCTTCGCCGTGGCTCCAGCCTGCACATTTGTCAGACCCCTGGCCCTCAGCAACGCTGAACACCAAAAGGGTAACTTGGTCATTCTTTTTTAAGCCCCATTGCCAGCTGCGTCACAGTAGCTCTGTGTTAACATTCTCTTCCTCCGCCCACCCCGTGTCTGTCTTTTTCCCTTTGAATCTCACTTCCCACATTCCTAGAAAACACCAGAAGTGAACCAGTATGGTGAGAGAACATGAGTGTAAACGCTGGCATAGGACCACCCACATTTGGATTCCTTTCCCCACTAGCTGACTAAATGACCTTGGGCAAGTCCTTTAAATTCACTGTACCTCAATTTCCTCATTTGTAAATGGTGACGATATTACCCACCCCTTAGAATGTTTGTGAGGACTCAGTTAATATATGTAAAGTGCTTTGAATTATCACATAGGCATTAGCTATGATTATGGCTATTTGTAAAATACCTATCATAATAGGACTTCCTTATAGGGTTGCTACTAAGCTCTCACAATGTCTTATCACTTAAGAATGTGATAAAAATTGACTCTAATCATTTCTTAACTACTGGCAGTGCTTATTGTCTGTACAAATCAGGAGGAAAATGGTTTGCATCTATAAAGGACTTTTATTTATTCCAATCTCTAAAAAGCAAAGTTTAGAAATAGACATATTCACCCTGAAGGAGAAGGGCCAGGTAAACCCTGAGCTGTGCTGTGCTCTGTCACTGCCTTCTCTGATGGACTGTCATGGAGCTGGGGAAGAAATCAGTTAGCCACTCACCTGAGCCACTGCCAAGGGGAAGAAACCAACCCCAGGTGGGCCCTCTCCTCTGCTTTCCATCCCAGGCATTCACAAAAGCAGGACTAGTGGCACTATAAATCACAGTCACAGACCCTGCCGGTAATTGTGAGGCAGGTGCCAGAGTTGAAAACTGTAAGCTCTGGGAGCAGGTGACATTGACACAAATCTGGGATTTCCTCTTCCTAAGTTTGTGACACCAGACAAGTTATTCAAATTCTCTGAGCCTACATTCTTCTGAAATGGTCACCTCTTGAAACTGGTATAAAAAAGACAATGAACATGAAGTGCTTTGGACAGTGACTGCTATTTAATGAGTGTTTAAATGCTGATAGTTGCCCTTATTATACCTAATTGGGTATTTAAAAACAAGGCTAGAAGACTCTTGCAGTCCTGTGCCCAGCGTCACCCTCAGACTGCTGGGTTGACACAGGCCTGGGATTTTCCAAACTGGGAAAGCCACAATTTTCTCCATTTCAGCTTGGAAATGCAGGGTTGGGACTGCTGTCAAAACCACAAGGGGGTTTTGGTCTAGATCCAGTTGCTCATCTCAGAAAGATCCAATTATTGAGATGACAAGGATTGCCAGGGAAGAAAGGAATTTTTAATATGACAGACATCTTGTTGGGAGAATGGTAGAAGCTACCTTGAATCTGTCTTTCTGACTAAGGGAGATCATGGTCTTTTAAAAGAGAAGCCACATGTCTTGGGGCAGGTCATGGTGTAACGAACAAGGGGCTGTGTGCACTGGGGCAGGTGGTGTGCATTGGTGGGCAGGTTGAGTCCTCAGGAAGTCTGCCCTGAGGCCTTCAGAATCTCAGCTCCTTTGTCTTGCAGAAAAGCCATCATTTTTGGGAAACAACTCAAAAGGTCAGGTAGTTAGCTAAGGGAGAAGGTTACATAGGGGTCATTGAAATGTGTTCAATGGAGGGGCCAGTTACAGGAGGCTCAGCAGGGGCCTCAGGAGACCCAGAGCTGGAGCTCTTGGGCTGCGAAAGGCAAGGCTCCCGGCGGATGCCTGTGTTTTAGGTTCAGTCACGAGGGCGTAGAGGTATCCACCAGGGTATGAAGTCATGCAGACAAAGCAGCTGTGGGTGCGATCTCTTGGATAAGGTGCCCCCCTGCATGCAGTTGGTCATCAGGTCTGAAGCTGAGGAAAAGCTCTGGGCTGGAGAGAGCAATGTGGGTGGCGTCTTCGCCTGGAGAGGGTGGGGATAGGAGAGACAAGCATTTGGGGAAAAGAGCACTTGCCACAAGGCAGGGCTGGGAGCCGGGACAGCGGAACTTGTGGAGGGGACCAAGAAAAGACAAGTGAAAATGCCAGAGAGACCCCGGACGCTAAAGCCACACAGAAGCCAAGCGGGGGGACAGGATCTCAGGGACAGCAGAGACACACTGCACACCAAGGATGCAGGGACAACAACTAGTGTACAGACAGCGGATGAGGGCTCTCAGAGAGGAGAGCAGGTCAGACCTGAGGCCTTGCCCAGGGAAGGAAGGGAGGAGAGAGAGTGGGAGTGAGCAAGGAGGCACAGGAGCAGACCACGGAGGCCGGCCGAGGAGCACGCACAGGCGCGTTCAGGACATGGGCTTAAAACACTGGAAGTGAAATGAGGATAATGGCCTAAAATATACAGAGTGATATGAAAAACAGTAAAACATAATGAGTATGCACTGAGTATTAAAAATGAGCTTTAAACCAAAAGAACAAAGATTTTATAGGAAAAGAAATTAAACTCTGAGAAGAGTTAAAGCTGGAACAGGAAAGTGAACACTGCTGGCCACAGCCTCAGCGGAGTTACTCAGACAGATTTTGCCATATGTTGGGCACCCACATCTGTTCCCAGGTGGGAGGACTTGTCCCTTTGCTGTTTGGGGTTTGTTGTTATTGTTGTTTGTATTTTTTGCACAAATGAGTCTGTGACTGAGAAAATTTTTCACTAAGTTTCAATGACAGGAAAAATGCCCTGAGAAGTGTCTATATGTCACAAGAATAAGAAACTCTATTCTGGGGAAAAGAGCGAAAGGAAGTTTGCAGGAGACTTGACATTAATTCCACCCTCTCCACAGTGGGCATGATGCCCGTGCCATGAAGTCACAGAGATGAAATAAGACAGTGCCTGCAAGCTGTTGAGGGTGGTGGCAGGTGATCAACAAATGGCTGTGCGCTCCTGCTCCGCCACACCTGAAAACCCGAATAAGCTGTCAATCAATGGAGGTTTATTAAGCCAAACTTGAGGATGCGCTCAGGAAAAACACAAACTACAGACACATCTGTGGCTGTTTTTCCAAAGGGGAAGTTGGGCTCTTCGGTATTCAAAGCGGGTAAGGCAGACAGAAAGAAAAAAGAATTAGGGGCAGGTTGGGTAGTGGGGAAAAATGGTTATATTCTTGTGAGGACCAGGAAAATCTGCATTTTACATAAGATAAGGTACGTATTAGAAGAGAAAAGGGAGTGGAGGAAGCATCAATTATGCAGATGTCCCTGGGTAGGTGGAAGAATGTCTGATCCTGTCTTGTCTCTGTTCTGTACCTGGGAAGAGAAACTCGAAATTCATTATTAGTATGGAATCAAACAAAACTTAGTTTTAGAAGCTTGACACAGCCTGCAGACTTAAAATTATAATTTGCATGTCCTTCCTTATGGGAGGTCAGCAAGGAATTTCCTTAATGAATGATCTGTGGGGACGGCTCTTCACCAGTGCCTGAGGCCTTTATCTGCCCTTTTGCATAAAGAGTTAGGTGGTCCTGAGATTTTTATTTTCTTTTACACACTATGCTGCCATTGCCTTCCTAGACAATAGTGACCTTATGTAAACTTAGTGGCAAGGGAAGAGAGTCAATGGCATCTATTTTTTCAAAATTGAAGAGATAATATGTGCATGTGGTAGAAAAACTTACAGGACATGAAACAAACCTCTGTCCTTAAAAAAAATCATAACACATTGAAAAGAAAAACTCGGTAAGTATATCTGTAACACATCAGAAATAAAAGATGAATATCAAAAGCTAAAGAACTCCTGCAAATCAATAATAAAGACAGGCAATCCAAAATAAAAATGAGCAAAGTATTTGAATCTGAATTTCAAGGAATTTGAAAACTGAATGATCAATATATGAAAAGATGCCCAACAATCTTAGTGACAAGAGATTCCATTTCACACCCACTAGAGTTAAGCAAATTGAAAGTCTGACAATATTCAGGGTTGGTGAGAATATAGAGCAATGGGAGTTTTAATATCTTGCTGGTGAAATTGTCAATTGGCTTTTAAAAATCCCATTTAGTAGAATAAAACTTGGCATTGCCTACTAACATTGGGCAAGATTCTCTTTTTGGCTGTGACAAGTACCTGTTCAGATTAATCCTCATATTAAGAACAACAATAAAAGCTAGATGATTTTTTTAAGTCTGTTAAAAGTACTGACAGGCTACCAAGACATGCAGAGTTTGAGTGATTAAAATCTTAGAGAGAAGGAAAGCACATCAAAGCCACAGTTTGCAGAGACATTTCACGCTCAGGGCATTTGCAGATTGCCATCACGAGTCGTAGAGACGGAACAGCAGGGACATGCCTCCACCGTTCAGCAGGCTTGCTGGGGTGGGGGGGGGCGCTACAAATCGGAGTTCAGCCCTCCCAGCAGGACCTCAGCACCCCAGAAAGCCCACTCAGTGGCCTCAAAAGTTAAGAGAACAGCAAATTAAACTCCAAAAAATTAGAAGGAAGAAAATAATAAAGATGAGAGGAGAAAATTATGAAAAGGAAAACAAATATAATAGAAAACAGAAAAAAATTTACAGACCATGAAGTTGTTTTTAAAAAGACTAATAAAGGTGATAAATCATGAGAGGGAGAGAGAGAGAGGAAATAAAAAGAGAAGGCAATAATTTGAGAGTATTATGAAAAACTTTGTGCCAAAATTTTAAAAATTCAGATGAAATGGACAAATTCATTTTTTAAAAAAATGTTTACCAATTGTGACCAAGAAGAAATAAAACATGTGAATATTTCAGTATCTATTACAGAAATTAAACTCATAATTTAAAAACTTATTCCTAAAGAAAAATTCAGTACCAGATGGCTAAACCATGAATTCTTCCATATATAAGGAAAAATATTACTCTTAACACAATTCTACCAGAAAAATAGAAAAAGAAGAATCATTTCTTGTTTTTTCAAACCCAGTTTATAAAGCTATCAAACCTGGGTATCGAAATCTCATAAAGACATAAGAAAAAGCAATTACAGATTGATTCTTATTAACCTGTTTCATGAACATAAAAGAAAAAATCAAGCAAAACATTCACAAGCAGAATCTAATAATATAATTTTTAAAATGTAATTTGTAGCAATCAAGTTGGGTTTATTCCAGAACTTTAATATTAGGAAAATAATCAGTATAGCTTACCACATTTATGGAAAAAAGGAAAGATAATATATGTTCATCTCCAAGCGTACAAAAAAGCACTTCATAAAATTCAAATTGGAGAGCCCAATCACAGCAGCCCAATAGCAGATGCTCTCACATGCAAACTTCCACCTGTAACTGACAATAGACCTACAGCAAAAAGTATACTTCAGGGCGAAATATCAAAAGATTTACCCCTGAGATAAGGCATAAGGCATCCACTTCTATTAAACGACTGTATTGTCCTAGACAGTAAAATAAGGGAAAAAGAAAAATAAAAAGTTTGAGGATGTGAAAGTAAGAAATAAAAATGTCATTATTTGAAGATAATACAATTGTGCACACAGAGAATCCAAAGGGTATGCATGTAGATTATCTGAATTAATAAGTGAATTTAGCAGCTGTGTAAATTGGACTTCTTTAGCAAGTACTTACTGTTTCTGCCTACCTCCTCAGAAGGAGCAGACAGCCCTGCATGCCACACAGATGCTAAACATGTCATGACTTGCTTTGGGCTGTGGGCAGAAGTGAACATGTACTCAAGCCTCTAGGGCTCCATGTGCTCCTATTCAGCCCTCTGGGAGTTTTCTGCCTCCTCCTGGGGAAGAACACAGAGCAGGTAGTGTCTAGAGCACCCACTGGGTGCTCTGGAATGAGTCCCGGGGTAGAGCTGTCCCAAGCAACTCACAGATTCTCGCTCAGAAGCAGAGCAGACCCAGCTAATTCCAAATGTCGTAGCCTCCCGCAGGGCTTCAGCAGCGTAACCACTGCCGTTGCACTTTGGGGTGGTTTCTTATGCACTTTCATGTACTAACAGCTGATAACTACAACGTGTTCCTAGATATAATATCAATGTGTATTATTCAATTGCAATTCTGTATACTAACAAAAGGAACATTTTAAAACAATACCATTTGTAATACCATAGAACTCAAATTCTTAGGAATAAATGTAACAAAACATGTATAAGAACTCTACAGCAAACTGAAATCACTGAAAGAAAATAAAGAAGATCTGAATAAATGGATTAATAAGCCATGTTTATCCATTAAAAGACAATATTAAAAGATGTCAATTCTCACCCATACTGATTTATAAATTCAATGCAATTCTAATCAAACTTCCATCCGATTCAAAATTTATATGAAAATTAAAAACCAAGAGTAGCAAAGACAGTCTTCACAGATCGGATGAGTGTCAGAAGGAAGGGTGTCTGAACTACAGGAGACTCCACAGGAAGAGGCTGCAGAGCAGAGTGGGAAGGAGAAAAACATCAGCAGGATCTGAACCCCAAGAGGCTGGGAGACCAGTGACCAGGATATGTGGAGTGGTTAAATTTCCCCTCTCTTGCATCTTGGGCTGCTGGTGGGCTCCCAAGCTACTGGAGAGACCTACTGACACCAGCCCAGAGATAGCTGCCAGCAGTGAGCACTGAGCCTTTTGTGTTCAGGGCACCATGCTCCCAGCTGCCTCAGGACACCTCCTGCCCCTCAGACCCCAGCCAATCGGCAGGCACCATATTGCTTCATTCTACCCTTGCCCTTCCCTACTTGTGGCTGCCGAGAGGGACAATTTAGACACCACCCAGAGGAGTTCACAGGAAATGGGACCTTTCCTTTTGGGGCTCTATAGCAGACTGAGGAGTACTCAGACTGTGAGCTCCCTACCCACCAGCCCTACCTGGTGCTGCTTGCCTGGTGACTCCAACAGAGCAGGGCAAACCCCAAGACAGAGAGACATTAATCCAGCCTGGGCACCCCGTTGGGGATTTGAGACCAGCACTCTTCTCCCTGGCAGGGTCAGGGATTGATCTCCGGGGCCCAGAGGACAGGCTAGCAGGCCAGATCCCGTATCTATTGCATTCCCTGGGGGCAAAGAAGGGATATTTGTGATCTAGTCTACTGAGGTGTGTGTGCCTTCAGGGGCAGGTCAGTGTGCCTGAAGGGCAATCCTCCCCCACAGGAGGGCTGTGCACCCAGCGCAGGCTGTTATCATGGGCAGGGAACCTCCCGGCCTGCATCACAGCCAGGGGAGATCCACTGGCTTGAGGTCCTGCCGGTCCACAGAGGCCTGGGAGAAACCGCGGAATAGGGGAGGGTGGAAAGGAGCGAAGCCTGCTTCAGACTGCAGGTCTCAGACAGACCCACACCCACACACAGGACTTTTTGGCTGAGTGGGGCCATTTCAGCCCCTCCCTGGCAGCTTTGCCCAGAAGCGGAGAACAGAAATTTGACCCCTGCTAATAGCATTTGTGGAGCTTGAGGACAGGCTCACTCAACCCACCTCTGCCCAGACTCACTCTCCCACCTACCCCCACTGAGGTAGAGAGGAAGGACACACCTGGAAGTTCCAGGGCCCCATCTACCACCTGAGGCACTAGAGTGCCTTTCCAGAGGAACAAGAGCCGGTCACAGGACGCCAAAACAACATTGCAGCCTGCTCCTTCCAGCAAGCGCCCCTTACTGACAGGGAGGTCATTCTGCCCACCCTTTTACTGCATCTACTGACTCATCATACAGGGTGTGATCGAATCTCACCCACGAACACCACCTACTGGCTAAGACACTAAACTGGGCGTGTCATTATCCAAACAAAAATCTAAAGATAAGAAGCAACAGCTGCTCCAGATGGGAAGGGATCAGTGAAAGAACTCTGGAAGTATGAAGAATCAAACTGAAAGCACACACCCAAAGGGGAACACCAGCTCTCTAGAAATGGATATCAATCAAATTCAGAGCACTAAAATGATGGAAGAAGAATTTTGAACATGGATTGTAAGAAAACTCAATTACATACAAGAGAAAATGGATAACCAACACCAAGAAACTACAGACATAAAAAAAAAAAAAACCCAGGATTTGGAAGAAAAATTCACTGAAGAAATTGAAATATTAAAGAAAAATCAAACAGAACTTCTGGAAATGAATGTATTCAAGGAATTACAACACACAGTGGAAAGCCTCAAGAATAGGGTAGATCACACAGAAGAAAGAATCTCAGGGATTGAAGATAACATCTTTGAATTAAACAAGTCAGTTGCAGAGACAGAGCAGAGAAATTAGAGAAAAGAGCAAAGCCTACAAGAAATGTGTAATTATGTGAAGAGGCATAACGTAAGAATCATAGGTATCCCTGAGGGTGAAGAAGAAAATACTCAAGGGTTGGATAAACTATTTGAAGATATACTGGAGGAAAATTTCCTCGACATTGCTAGAAATCTAGAAATCCAGGTACAAGAAGCTCAAAGGATTCCTGAGAAATCGATTGCAAACAGGAAGACACCATGACACGTAGTAATCAGACTTGCAAAATAACCATGAAAGAGGCCCTCCTGTGAGCTGTAAGGCAAAAGAAGCAGGTAACCTCAAAGGAAAACCCATAAGACTAACTGAAGATTTCTCAGCTGAGACCTTATAAGCCAGAAGGGACTAGGGCCCCATTGTCACTTTTCTCAAACAAAATAATGCCCAGGCTAGAATCCTGTACCCTGCAAAACTAAGTTTCTTATATGAAGGAGAAATAAAGACCTTCTAAGACAAGCAAAAACTGAGGGAATTCATCAAGACAAGACCTGTCCTCCAGTAAGTACTCAGAACAGTGTTACACACAGATCAGCACAATAAACACTCACCAATGTAAAATCATCCAAAAGCTAAAGGTCAAAGGCCAGATACCACAAGGGCTCAAGAGAAAAAACAAAGCAACAAAGATCAGCTGAACAGGATGAACAAAAATCTGCCCCACTTATCAATTCTTTCAATAAATGTGAATGCCTTGTGCTGCCCACTGAAGAGACATAGGCTGGCTGAATGGATAAATATACAGAAGCCAAGTGTCTGCTATCTTCAGGAAACACACCTAACACACAAGGATGCATTTAGACTCAAGGTGAAGGGATGGAAAACAATATTCCATGCAGATGGAAGCCAAAAGAGAGCTGGCATAGCAGTTCTGATTTCAGATAACTTAGTCTCCAAATCGATAAAAGTAATGGAAGACAAATAGGGTCAATATATAATGGTGAAAGGTACAATTCAATAAGAAGACCTAAAAATTCTAAATATTTATGCACCTAACTCAGGTGCACCCAGATTCATAGAGCAAATCCTACTTAATCTAAACAAAATGATGAACAGCAGCACCATAATAGCAGGCACTTCAACACCTCTATGACAGAATAGGAAAGATGCTCCAAACAAAAAATAAACAAAGAAACAATGGATTTAAGCAGAACTCTAGAACAAATGGGTCTGACTGACATTTACAGAACATTCTACCCAAAAACCACTGAATATACGTTTTTCTCATCAGCTCATGGGACATTCTCTAAGATTGTCCATATCCTAGGCCACAAAGCATGTCTCAAAAAATTTAAAAAAATAGAAATTATACCATGCATCTTCTCAGCCCACAGTGGAATAAAATTAGAAATCGACTCCAACAGAAACTCTCATCTCTACACAAAGTCATGGAAACTAAACAACCTTCTGCTCAATGATTATTGGGTTAAGGAGGAAATTAATATTGAAAGCAAAAGATTTTTTAAATTATAAAGGAGACACAGTTATCAAAATCTTTGGGACACAATTAATGCAGTCCTGAGAGGAAAATTTATATACATAAATGCCTACATCCAAAAGACAGAAAGATCATAAATCAACAATCTAATGAATCATCTGAAAGAACTGGAAAAGGATGAGCAAACCAAGCCCAAACCCAGAAGAAGAAGAAAAATAACAAAATCAGAGCAGAACTAAATGAAATTGATAACAAAAAAAAAAACTATATGGAAGATTAATAAAACAAAAAGTTGGTTCTTTGAAAAAATAAAATTGAAACACCTCTTGCTAGATTAACAAGAAGAAGAAAAGAAAGGACTCTAATAAGCTCTATCAGAAATGAAAAAGGATAAATTATAACTAATGCCACAGAAATACAAAATATCAGCTATGAATACTATAAAAACCTCTATGCACATAAACTTGAAAATGTAGAGGAAATGGACAAATACTTAGAAACACACAGCCTCCATAGGCTCAATCAGGAAGAAATAGAATTCCTGAATAGACCAATATCAAGTACCAAAATCGAAACAGCAGTAAAAATCCTTCCTAAAAAGAAAAGTCCTGGACCAGATTGTTTCACCTCTGCATTTTATAAGACCTACAAAGAAGAACTGGTTCGTATCCTGAAGAAATTACTTCACAACATCGAGAAAGAAGGAATCTTCCCCAATATGTTTTATGAATCCAACATCACCCTAATACCAAAAGCAAGAAAGAATGCAACAAAAAAAGAAAACTACAGACCACTATCCCTTCTGAATATAGATGCAAAAATTCTGAACAAAATCCTAACAAACCAAATTCAGGTGCTTATCAAAAAAATAATCCATGACGATCAAGTGGGCTTCATCCCAGAGATACAGGGATGGTTCAAAATATACAAATCTATAAATGTAATTGACCACATAAATAGGAGCAGAAAAAAAGACCATATGGTCCTCTGAATATATGCAGAAAAAGCATTCAACAAAATTCAACACCCCTTTATGATAAGAATGCTTAAAAAAATAGGCATAGATGGGATTTACCTCAAAATTATAGAAGCCGTATATGACAAACCCACAGCCAACATCATACTGAACTGGGAAAAACTGAAGGCATTCCCACTTAGAACTGGAACCAAACAAGGTTACCCTCTATCACCATTTCTATTCAACATAGTGCTGGAAGTCCTAGCCACAGCAATCAGACAAGAGAAGGAAATCAAGGGCATCCAAATGAGGGCAGAAGAGGTCAAACTATTGCTCTTTGCTGATGATATGATCTTATATCTGGAAAACCCCAAAGATTCTGCCATGAGACTACTGGAATTGATAAACAAATTCAGCAAAGTCTCAGGTTACAAAACCAGTGTGCAGAAATCAGTAGCATTCCTATATGCCAACAAAAGTCAAACTGAGAACCAAATCAAAGACTCAATACTCTTCACAATAGCAACAAAGAAAATAAAATACCTAGAAATATATTTAATTAAGGAAGTGAAAGACCTCTACAGGGATAACTATGAAACACTGAGGAAGGAAATAGCATATGATGTAAACAGGTAGCTCATGGGTCAGCAGAATCAACATTGTTAAAAAACCTATAATACTCAAAGTGATCTACAGATTAAATGCAATCCCTGTTAAAATACCAACATCATTTTTTGCAGATCTAGGAAAAATAATTCTATGATTCATATGTAGCCGGAGAAGACATTGTATAGCAAAAGCAATTTTAAGCAAAAAGAACAAATTGGGAGGTATCATTTACCAGACTTCAAGCTATACTACAAGGCTATAGTAACTACAGAATCATGGTACTGGCACAAGAATAGAGACATAGACCAATGGATCAGAACAGAAAACCCAGATATAAAGCAATCCTCATATTTACATCTGATCTTTGACAAAATGGACAATAACATACACTGTGGAAAATAATTCTTATTCAATAAATGGTGCTGGGAAAATTGGATGACCACATGTAGAAGACCGAAACAGGTTCTACACCTGTCACCACTCACAAAAATCAACACATGAAGGATAACAGACCTAAACCTAAGACATGAAACTATGAGAATTCTAGAAGGAAATGTTGGAAATACTCTTACAGATATTGGCCTAGGAAAAGAATTTATGAAAAAGACCCCAAAGGCAATCACGGCAACAGCAAAAATAAATAAATGAGACCTGATCAAATTAAAAAGCTTCTGCACAGCCAATAAATTATCACAAAAGCAAACAGATAACCTTTAGAATGGGAGAAAATATTTGCATGCTACACATCCGATAAAGGGCTGATAACTAGAATCCATATAGAACTCAGGAAAATAAGCAATGGAAAATCAAACAACCCCATTAAAAAGTGGGCAAAGGACATGAACAGAAATTTTTCAAAAGAAGACAGACTAATGGCCAGCAAACATATGACAAAATGCTCAACATCTCTAATCATCAAGGAAATGCAAATCAAAACCACAATGAGATATCACTTAACTCCAGTGAGAATGGCTTTTATCAAAAAGTCTCAGAACAACAAATGTTGGCGTGGATGTGGAGAGATAGGAACATTCATACAATGTTGGTGGGATTGCAAACAAGCACAACCTCTGTGGAAATTAATATGGAGATACCTCAAAGAACTGAAAGTAGAACTACCATTTGATCCAGCAATCTCATTACTGGGCATCTACCCAAAGGAAAAAAAAGACATTCTATAAAAAAGACATCTGTACTAGTGTGTTTATAGTAGCACAATTCACAATTGCAAAGATGTGGAAACATCCCAAGTGCCCATGAATATATGAGTGTATTAATAAAATGTGGTATATGTATACCATGGAGTTCTACTCAGCCACAAAAAACAATGGTGATCCAGCACCTTTTGTATTATCTTGGATAGAGCTGGAGCCCATTCTACTAAGTGATGCATCACAAGAATGGAAAAACAAGCACCATAATTATTCATCATGAACTTGGTATTAACTGATCAACACTTATGTTTATGTATAGTAGTAACATTCTTTGGGTATCAGGCAAGTGGGAAGGGAGAGGAGGGGACAGGTATATTTACACCTAATGGGTGCAGTGCACACTGTCTGGGGGTGGACATGCTTGAAGCTCTGACTCAGGCAGGGAAAAGGCAATATATGTAACCTAAACATTTGTATCCCTATAATATGATAATAAAAAAATTAAAAAGACAGTCCTCAAGAAAGACAAAGTTGGAAGACTTATGTTGCAATGTATCAAGACTTTTAAAAAACTTACAGTAATTAAAGCAGTGCAATATTAGTTCAAAAAGAGCAATAGATCAGCAGAACAGACCTACATGTGGAGAGCTGAATAACAGATACTCTCACATATAGTCACCTCACTAATGGCAGAGGTAACAACAAAATGAATTTAAGAAATTATCATCTTTTCAAGTGGGTCAATATGATATTCATGGAGGAAACAGCAAATGTTGATCTATCTTACACTAAGAACAAAAACTAATTCTTGATGGATCATATACCTGAATATGAAAGACAAATTCATAAATCTCATAGAAGGAAGTATGGGAGAATATTTAAGTAGGCAAAATGTGCTCAAACAGGATACTTAAATCTCTAACCACTAAGGAAAAGACTGATAATTTAGACATTAAAATTAAGAACTTCTGGCTATCAAGACATTATTAAGGGAGCAAAAAAGCAAACCACATTGGGCTATCTACCCCACTATATTTATGAAATTGAGAATTGCTATACAGAAAATAAAAACTTCTATAAATCAAGAACTAAAACAACTTTATACAAAATTGGCAAAAGTCTTTGAAGATATATTTCATAAATGACTATTGGGCATATGAGATTGTGCTCAATATCATTAGTCATCAAGGAAATGTAAATTAAAACCCTAATGAGATAGAAGCACGCACCCAGGAATATGGCGAAAACATTTTATAAAACGGCAATACCAAACACTGTCAATGACATGGAGCAACTGGAAATCTCTTTCTCAGCTAGGGAGAATATATATGGAACAATTACTTTGGAAAACCTACTAAAGTTATGTATATACAAATCCTATAATCCAGAAATTCCTCCCTCTTAAATAAGGGAGGGCAGTTTAGCTTCAGGGAGGGGTAGATATTTATGGGCAGCAGAGATGCCATTTGGAGCTACCCTAAGGTATGCCTAGCACTGTTCACTAAAAGACATGTATGAGAATGTTCAAAACAGTTCTATTGGTAATAGCAAAAAGAATATCTGGTTATAGACATGTGGAGTCACTGGCATCAAAACTCTCCTACTATAAACAATTGTCAAAACTGGATGAAATATATAAGGCAACAATTTGAACACATTGGACAATGACAAAGTCAGAGCTATTATCCCTGAAAAATGGAAAACACATGAGAGGCATTCTACATTCACCCCAGCTTTCTCTCTAGATGCATTTTCCCAAACCAGAACATAAGGAAATAGAGCCGATGCAGACAGCATCAGTCTCATGATATATTTTATATCAAATAATTCCAAAATCTGCAGTTTCTGTGGGTCTTATTCTTCTGTTTGTTTCGTCTATTGACATGACATAGAGACAGTGCTTTATTTTCTTGTGTCTATGTGGCCAATACAAAATAGAGGATTGTTTTCTGCTTCTCTTTTCTATGTTAAAAAATAACATTTAAATAATGTAACAGGAAGTACATTCACATATTTCAAAATTCAGGACGTGCAAAAAAATATACAGTAAAATTCTTCCACTCAGTTTCCTATAAACACTCATTTATTCACTATAGAGCAACCAAGATATTTTTGAATATTTTTGAAGTATTCAAATTTCTTTAAAGATAGAACTTTAACACCTCTCAGTTCTAAGATTTTTTAAAAGAAAGAACAAAGATTTAACCAGCACCTGGGTTGTACAAAGATCTACCTCATTTAATTATCACCAAACAGATACAGATTAGAAATAAAGAGATTTAGTAATATGTGAGAGGTCACAGAAATAGTAAATGGAAAAGCAAGAGGTCACACAAGCCCTTCATGATTTCAAAGCCCACAGTTTTCCTATGCCTTACCTTGCTCCCACACGTAGATATTTCTCCATCACCATTCGGATGGAAATCAAAGTCCTTTACCTGACCGTCCAGACAGTGATTCCACTGCCAGGCCTTAATCTGGTGGGAGCACAGATGTTAAATGAGATCAAGAACTACTCTCATCCTCTTTTGTGTGTTTCAGGACAATTTTGAAAAGGTGAGGCATCTGTCTTTGGAGACCTCTCACAAACTGCACCTGCTGTCCCAGTGAGGCGGTCTCTGGGCTAGAGCTCCACTTGTCAGGCTCAAAGCAAGATGCTAATGGAAAGAAAGATGTCTGCTAACCCAGGTTAGGGTGACTGTCTGGTGTCATTCAAATTATAGTGCAGGCTGGAAACCAAATGTCGCTGCTGGCTTTTTCCTGCAGTGCCTGTGCGGTCTTGCAGGAACCCAACTTTGCTGGGCCTTGGCTTCCTGCTCAGTAACTGAAGGGCTGGAAGAATTAATATCCACAATTTCCTCTAGTTCACACTTTTCAAGGAGGAGGGTAAAGAACCATGTTTATGTCCCTTAAGCCTTGGGACAAAATGAGCTCTGCATTCAGGAGGGGCAAAGTCTCCTGACAAGGAAGTAGTCAAGAGTGGGGCCATCTCCTTTTCACTGAATCATGGTGACACCAGGGTGTTCACAGAGAGGAGAGGAGGACAGGGGTGCCCCTTAGAATTTAGCTTGTTTGAAAATAAAAGTTTCCTGGGGGTTGGGAGAGGGGAACTAAGCCAGGCATCTACCCACTAGCTGGTTTCGTCTGTTTTTCCCTGAGCAAGAGCATGTGGTGGTTTAGAGGGAGGTCTGAGAATCAGACCGGAGTTCTAGTCCTCCCTGCACCATACCCTCCTGTGTGAACTCTCCCAGCTTCCTCTGCTTTAGCTGAAA
Organism: Indri indri; assembly: GCA_004363605.1. Classification (NCBI taxonomy): domain Eukaryota; kingdom Metazoa; phylum Chordata; class Mammalia; order Primates; family Indriidae; genus Indri; species Indri indri. The sequence goes on along the minus strand of RJWJ010024699.1, from coordinate 5,637 downwards.
ATGAGAATTGGGTAAGCCTCATGTGTTGATTGGGATAAAGGAGAGCTGGGTAACACTCACAGTGCCTGTCACATGCTCCCCGCTCCTGTGCACACTGCATTCCCTGCTCCTGCAGACGCACCTCTGATGTGCTGCGTTTGGTCCATGCTCCTGCTTACCGGCCTCTCAGGCTTTGTTCACACTGCTTCCATCCGTACACAGGCTTGGAATGAACCATCTTTTCAATCGGAAAAGGCAGTGGGAAGCTGCTAGTAAGAGCAGATGCCTGGGACCCACCCCAAAGGGGTCTAATTTCATTGCCCTGGTGCTGGGGCCCTGCAGGGGACGTTTGTGTCCCCTTCAACATTCACGCGTTGAAGCTCCAATCCTGAGTGTGAAAGCGTTTGGAGGGGGCCTCTGGGAGATGATTAGGGTTAGACGAGGTCATGAGGGTGAAGCTTCCATGATGGGATTAGTGTCCTTACACTGACAGGAAGAGAAACAAGAGTTTTCTCTCTTGCCTTGTGAGGACGAAGTGAGGCCATCTGCAAACCAGGAAGCAGCCCTCGCCACACACTGACTCTGCCAGCACCTTTATCCTGGACTCCCAGCCCCAGAACCATGGGAAATGGATGCTTGCTGTTTACACCTCCCACTGTGTGGCATGTTGTATGGCAGCTAAGCTAACACCAGCCCCAGTGATTCCATTTTGCAGCCGCAACGGGGTGAGAACCGTGGCCATGGTGTCTCTAAAGATCCTGTTGGAAAGGTGAACTGCTGAGTCAGTGCAGCTCAGGGTTTGCCTGTGATGCTCAGACCCCAGGTGAAAATTGGCTCAATCAATCTCTGCAATGTAGTGCCATCCTCTGGGAACCAAGGAGGACCAACCATAGAGAAGGCCCTAAAGGGGTTAGAGAAGGAGGTGACATACATAGAATTCGCCACCCTCCAGGAAAGCTAAGGACCATGCAGCTCACTCAGCTCGGGGTAAAAAGCACCGGTAGCAAACTTACCACTTTCTCTTGCATTTTAACTTATCAGCAGTCTCTGTCCTACCTATAAAAAATACCAACCACGTTGGACTCCACTGGGTGTGTGTGACTGTGTATGTGTATGTTTTCCCACTGCTAATCTCTACCACTGTTAGCCCAGGACGTAGACATTGTGACCCTGCTCAGAAAGGTGAATTCAATTGTTGAGGATCATATGGGTAGACGTTTAGAAGTTAGGATTCAAATACAAGTCTTTATGGTTTCAAAATAAATGCTCTTTCTGCCCTGTTGCATGGTGTTCTGGTCACAGAGCAGGAAAACCAAATCTTAAAAATTTGTATGTTATGTAAAGAAATAAAAATATTTTCTGCAACCAGTAACATCTAAGATTTAAACTGTCACATTTTTAATTTTCTCGGTGGGTGAAAGGGCACCTACAAAATTTTCAGATTTAAGCTTTACATAGTTTTCTTTTCCTTATGAAATAAATATATCATTATAAACTGCTTCCGCATATTCAGACACATGGCCAAGACTCCACCTAGCCTGAACACGATAGATTTCAAAGCCCTTCTTGTGTCCTACTTTCTGCAGGAGGTCTGTATTGATCCTTCAACACACTTGTAATTATTTTTCATTATTTTATAGTTTTGAATGATGAGTGAGTGAATATACAAATAGACAATGGCCATATATGGCAACCAAACTCTGAGCCAAACCTCTGCAACAACCAGCCCAGAACAGTCAGAACGCTTCAGCAACGGGCATCTTCCCCAGTCTGTGCCCCTGCTCCCAACTCAGGGCCAGCCAGAGAAAGCCAAATGTGCTCCCACAGCCAATCAAGTAGCATCTTTGTCCATTCAGGCTGCTACAACAAAATAGTATAGACTGGGTGGCTTACAAATAACAGAAATTTATTTCTCACTGTTCTGGAGGCTGGGAAGTCCAAGATCAAGGTGCCGGTAGATTGAATGTCTGATGAGGCCCACTGCCTGGTTCATAGTAGAAGGCGGGAGGGGCTCTCTGGGCCTCTTTTGTAAGGGCGCTAATTCCACTCATGAGGGCACCACCCTCATGACCTAATCACCTCCTAACAGCCCCGCCTCCCGACACCATCACTCTGGGGGTTAGGATTTCAACACATAAATTTGGAGGATACAGTCTATGGCACATAGGATGTCCTGTGTCTAGCTTGCCCACCGACGGCTCCCCCATGCTGGCAACCTCCAGTCAGAGCATGCCTGGGTCTTCTCTGCTCCCCACTGCAAAGTGCCCCCACACGGCTGCCTGCCTCGGCGTCTCTGCCAGACGCATGCGGAGGTAGCTGAGTCCCCTGCTGTGCAGCGCGCTTTGAATGAATGCTCCACTCTTATCCGAGTGGTCTCCATTAATTCCCACACAGAAGCACAATACAGTGCCAATAATGCAGAAGACGCTGGCCACGACATGAAAAACGTCTCCTGCTGGAGCACCCCAAGCTTGAAAACATGCACTCCATATGAGTTTTCCACTCAATTCCTGCTGCACCATGCCAAACCGGGAGAGGGCTGGAAGAGGAGTAGGAAAAGCCAGCTCCGGGGGCCACTAAGGATCTGTGCAGGTGAGGAAAATCCATCTAATTAGCAAACAATCCAGAAATCCCTCAGGGAGACAGAGACAAAAATATTAAAGCATCAAGAAACGAGAAGCGCTCAGAGGAGAAAGACACACAGGGTCTTGCTCAGAGGCCTTGGCAACCTGCCAGAGGGCTGCAGCAACCCGCCACTTCAGGTCTCTAGCACGGGCATCACGGAGATGACCACAGCTCGCTTCCCGGGGGCACAGAGCAACCGCACCCGGACCACGCGGGCAAAGCCACCACACCGCCACGCCCACATGCCGCGTACCACATCCTTCCTCACTTTTGTAGTTTGGATCTGCACACGGTGGTCTCAACGGGCTGCTCAGCTCCCTTTAGGAGGTCACCTTAGCACAGAACTGCCACCTTAAAAGATGCACTGATGGCAGATGGCCGGGGTGACCTGCAAAACATTCGTGTGCAATTCACGTGAACAGAGTGTGTCCTCACGATGGATCGCACTGCAGACAGCAGCACACGCGCTGCACAGCCGAGAGTGTGCGCACGGCGGGCGGGCTCTGCAGGACTCCAGGGCGCGCGAAGGTCGGGCAATAGCAGGCCAGCGACTGAGGACGTGCGCGGGCCCAGGCCCCGGCAGCCACTTCCTGTATGTCGGCTCGGCCGAGTCTCACTGCCGCCCCACCCTACAAGGGAAACTGAGACCCGCACACATTATCCATATGGCCCAGAGTTTGGGGGTCCAGAGTCCTGAGCACTGACCCTCTGCTGGGCCTCTGGGACCCACCCGCAGAGGCAGCGTGTGTGCATGTGCGTGCGTGTGCATGCGTGCGTGTGCACGTGTGCGTGACTGCCGGTGCTGCACAGGGGGCACAGGGCCTGACCGGCACTTCCTCTAGTGATATTCTCATTTCTAATTTCAAGTTAACCTGGTGTCAGGGACTGGGCCCAGAGCCCAGGCGTTGCTTCTTGCTAACTCCCTGGCCTTGGGACACTGCCCCTTGGGCCCCTGGTAGCAGGAGAAGGAGACGTGGCAGAAGGAAAGAGCCTGGCACCTGAGCACCAGCCTGCACCACCCGGGCCTGGCACTGGCCAGGCCTGCGCGTGGAGTGGGGACGCAGGGACAGTGCCCGCCATCGGGGCATCACGGGCCCCACGCTGCTCCCCACATCCTCCCACCAGCCCGAGGGCTATCAGAACAAGAGGTTGTTTTCCAGGACATTCTCTCTAAAACATGCCCACTCTCACTTCACATGGAGCCTGCCCGGTTGACGGCAACAGCAGCCTCTGTGGGGCTACCGCAGAGCCGGGACAGCAGCACAGTTTCTGGCTAGAGAGTCGGAGCCTTCCCCGTGACATCCGCAGTCCAACGCGATCTGAACCTCGGTTTCCTCCATGATAAAGGGCCAGTGGTCCCCGTCCCCAGGTGTGTCACGGGTGTGCAGCTGAGATGGCATGACTGAAGGCCAGCACGGCAGGTGTGCGGTGTTAGGTCGCCCCATCTACACCGCTGACCTTTCCTTAACACCCCTGGTCTTCCCGTACCCAGGGCAAGTGCTGAGAAGCGGGGACAGTTAAGAAGAGCTCCAACTTTCCAAGAACTCCCAGCCACCAGGGGAGCCGGAGGAGCAGATGGTCGTATGTGACAGGTGCCCTGACAAGGCCCGGGAGTGCAGGTCAGGGAGGCTCCAAATGGAAGAAACCCCCTGCTGGTGCACAAGCACCCGTGGGCCTCACTCCTGTCCCCAGCCCCACCCTTAGGACAGGAAGAGGCCGCCGGCCTGGGGTGGTTTAAGCATGGCTGGAAAGCTCCCTCTCTAAACCTGAAACTTTCCCTCCAACTCAAAAAGGCTGACCAGCTAAAAATTATTCTCTGATGGATCCAGAAATATGAATAAAACTCTGTTTTTCTTTGCAGAAATGCCACCTTACACTCAGTTTTTAGTGCCCTAGTGAATACCAGTGAGCAGGTGGGCCCCTGGCCAGGACAGAGCACCATAGTCTAAAGTTTTCCCTGACTGTTCTCATTGGAGGCATCAGAAGTGTATATTCATGGCAGGAGACTCATCACTCCTTCCCGAGAGCACCCCAGATCTGGGCCTCCATCTTCATAGCATTTGTCCTCAGAATCACTCAGGACACAGCAGTGGCCATTTCAAATACAGCATAAATGATGCTGGCAGCAGTGGGGGCCGAGCTGGGAGCCTTTTCTAGAAGTGAGAAACCAGGCAAGAGGCTCATCACACCCTCGAGGGAAAATAAATAAAACTGTAAGGCCTTGCCTTGTACACATTTGGATCTTTGACTGATTTGTAAGCTCTCCAGGGGAGGCTGGCGTGTGCGTGTACATGTGTGTGTGTGTGTGTGTGTGTGTGAACTCATCTTACCAGCTAAATCAATGTCACAAGGTACCAACAGTGATGATTCTCAAAAATAAATGATCTGTAAGAGAAGTAAGTATCAAGTGACTCACCGATGAAATATAGCTCATTTCTTGTTATGCATGTATATTAAAATAGATATAATCTCTTCTGCTTTAAATTAAAAGTATATAAGTTGAACTATGTACACTTTTAAACCATTTTATTCAAAATAAAAATAAATAAGAAGTTGCAATAGCAAGCAGTTTATTTGTGTCTTCAGAGAGGGATTGGGGGTTTGCTGCTTTGACGGATTAGGGCATCATAATTTTTTGACTTTTGTTTGTCAACTTGACACTTCTGTCCTGGAGACTTAGAAGAGCAGAGACTGAGTCACAGCTCTCTAAGGACAGATGAGCAGACATCTCTCTGGTGAACACCTGCATCCCGGTGACTCACTCTCACACCTCCAAGACATGGGGAGAGTCACCGTCAGGCTTCCTAGCTTCGAGGGGACAGCACTTTGCTCTTGAGAAATGTTTTAGAAACCTGTTTTTATGTCAAAGTGCTGAACCTTTTTTCTGCCTTGTCTTGTTTTTTTAAGCACGCTGAGAGAGACTGTGAGTCCTGGACCCTAGACAGAGCTCATCTCTGTGCCCTTGTGAGCAGGTGCTCATATGGCCTTTGGGTGATGCATCAACCTCCAGACACACACACACACACACACACA